>JAANYP010004561.1:46212-79501 GCA_020465985.1 Centrapalus pauciflorus | reverse complement strand
TGTTGTGGACAGATTCTGTGGATGCAGCATCAGCTTGTAGATTATGGTCTTGTGTATAGGAAAATTCCTATTCTGTGTGATAACACAAGTGCCATAGCCATTTCCAACAATCCAGTATTTCATTCTAGAACAAAGCATATTGAAGTCAGACATCATTTCATCAGGGATCACATTCAGAAAGGTAATGTGGAGGTAAGTTTTATTTCCCAAATGAACAGCTTGCAGACATTTTCACCAAACCTCTGGATGAAACAAGGTTTAATTACCTTGTCAGCAAGCTGGGCATGTTAAAAAAGAGTGACTAAGTGTTTCTCAAAGGTCTAAGAAATTGTGTGTTTCACACTGCTCAAGTTTCTCAGAACAGCTTAGACAGAATTGGTTATACATGTTTTGTACTTAGTCATTTGTCTGAAAAACTGGAACAGCTTGAGCATACAACAGGCTAAACAAAAACAGTTTACTCGTCCAGCCTACTCTGATGGTCCAATCTTCAACCTGTTCAATCCCTCACACTGTCTTACAAGCCATTGTCCTGTAACCTGTTCAACTATTGAACACAACCTGCTCTTACAAATGAGAGCAGGCTGGAGGCACAGTTTGAAAAATGAACAGCTTGAAGTTTGAACAGCTTGTGATGACCTTGCTCATCAACAGGTTTGACCAACAGCTTAGACCAAAAATTTTAATTACCTTTCTTCAAACTTAAGTTACTTAATTAATGTTTTATTTAACTTAATTACTGCGGATAATGTGGGTTACGTGTGTTAGTGATTAAAAAGGGCTCAAGTGGTCTGACAAACGGTCTGACATGGACAACCGTTCCGTTTTCCGTTAACGACTTTTTCAAATCAAACCGCCCAAAACTTTCTCTCTCATACACACTCACATTCAAAACCTATAAATACCTAACTACTGTTTCATCTTCGTCTTCCTCATCATTCTCCAAACCTCAAAACTTCCCAAATGGCTCACAGACCCAATACCTTTCTTCCAGTGTTCGTTGGTGATGATGTTGTCAAACACTCATCAGTCACCACAATGTTGACCCTTAAACCCACGAACTACATTGCCAACCTTACAATCCCCAAAAACTATGTGGGGAAAGGTTACGATCAAATGGTGGAGTTTCTGCAAGTTCATCCGTTGAACTATGCCATGACTGCTACTCCTTGTGTCCTATACCAGGAGATGGTGTACGAGTTCTGGTACACTTGTGCCTACAACCCTAACACCAAAGTCATCACGGGGACTATCCTCAATGGGACTCAGACCATTGAGATTACTGCTGATCTTCTCAGGGAGGTTCTTCATCTGCCTGTTGCTGAGTCATATGATATGCCCCAGCCTGAAAACGAGCAAATGGGAAATTTGCTACGCTTCTGTGGTGTAGCAGAACCCAAAATTGGAGCAACGTTGTACAGGAAGGATTTGTCTCCTACCTACAGCTTTCTGTTTGCTTCTGTGATGATGAGCTTCAGCAGCAAAGTTAGTTCATTTGACCAACTGAGCAAAGATGAAGTCCCAATAGTCCTACAGCTAGTGGATGGGACTACCATTGATATGGCTAAGTGGATCTTTCTGAACTTGAGGAACCTGGTGCAGCAAGAACCAAGACCAGCTGCTGTCCGATATCCCAGGTTTCTGAGTCTCATCTTCAAGCATCACTGTGGTGAGCATCTATACAACTCTCAGCCTTTACTTAAGTCTGTTGCATTCCCTGTCATAGGGAATAGAGTTTTCTATACCCCTATTCTACCCAATGAGCCTCCTCTGTCCACACCAATGAGGAGGTTGTTAGGATTGGTGGAAGGACCCTCTGCTGTGAGGGTGGATCCAGAAGCTGCTGCTCCCACAAGAAAATCCAAAGCCAGGTCCAAACTTGTTAAGAGGACCCTGGCAACTGCTGAAGCTGGGCCTGTGAAAAAGAAGGCCAAAACAGCTCAGACTGAGTCTGAACCTTTAGCCTCTGTGGCTGAGGGGGAGCAGACTCCTCACCCTGGTTCATTTGTTGAACCTCAAGCCTCTGTGGCTGGTGCCTTTGTGGCACCTGAGACTATGGAACAGGCCAACCCACCTGTTTCTGACCTAGTCTCAAAACCTGTCCAGTCTGAACCCCTCATCACTTCTCCCCAATCACCCACTTCATCCAACCTCTACCAAAGAAAATCCATCTCCAAAAAGAAAACAGCCAAAACAACCACCTCCTCTGTTCCCTCTCAACAGGGTTCAGTTGTAAAAGAAGCAACCCCTGCTGCCTTTCCTATATTGGGAGAAGGTTCAGCCCAGTTGGAGCATGCTTCACTCCAATCTGAGTCTACCCAGAGTCAGCCTAGACCCTCTGGTTCCTCCCAACAGGAACCAGTTGTACAAACGGAGATACCCACATCAACTATCCCAGCCTCCCAACAGGCTGAGGATATTGAAAGACAGGAGTCCTCTCCACTCCATACTGAGTCCACATTATCCCCCACTCAAATCTCCTCACACCCTGAGTCTGCACGAGGTGCCCACGCTGCTGGTATAGACCAATCAGCAGCTCAGCCTCAAACTTCTGCTCCCCATGATACAGCTGTTCTACCCCAAACAGCTGCTGAGGGACCAACAACCCAAGCTGATGAACCTCAGGGATCACACCATCCCTCTGGTGAGGCTGCTCCCTCCATGCAAACTCCATCAGCAGGTTTCACCACTGTTGATGTTGAAATGCATATCCCATCTCCCAATGATGAGGTGCTTTTAAACCAAGGCACTGCAGAGGGAACATCCACTGGTCTTCATGAGGATGTTGTAGCACAAGCAGCATCTGAAAGGCCCTCAACACCAACCCCTTCTCCTGGTGATGCAGCTACAGCCGCTGCTGAAGGACCCTTTGACCCCTCCAAGCTGGGCCATATTACTTTTGCCCAGGCTCTGGAGCTTCTTTCAAAAGTTTCTTTTCCCTCTCCATCACATCCCCCTACACCAGCCTCATCATCATCTTCTCCATCTACCCAATCTAAACAGTCAACCCATACCCCTCCATCTCCCAAAGATCTGCCTTTGTAGGATCAGCTTTCTTTGCTGACCAACAAAGTTGGTTCTTTGGAAACTACCATGACCTCTCTTCCCTCTCTTATTTCAGACTATGTGTCTGAATAGCTTAAGGGGTTCTTTAATTCGTTCAAAGACTCCTTCCCTGTCACTCCACAAACAGATAATTCTACACATCTGATAGCACTCACTGCACAGCTGCAAACAGTGTCCAACTCCCTCTCCTCCATTCTTTCACTACAACAGGACTCTGTGTCCTCAATGACAGCAATTTCCCAACAGCTGTCATCTCTCCTCACCTCTTGCAATTCTACCCTTCCTGCTACTCTGGCCAGCTTGACCACACTAATTGGCTCCCTATCTAATTCTATGTCATCAAACCTTGCTGATGTGCAAGATTCTCTCGAATTACATCTTGCACAGCTTCAAAGTTTGTTGTTCACAGCGTCTGATAGGGAAAACATTGTTAAGCTGACCTCCCTCGCTGATACACAATCCTCTTCTCTTCAAACCTGTCTTTCCCAACTTGCAGAGGTTAAGGACAATTTGGCTTTCTTAGTGACTAGCCTTGTTGTCCCCAGGCCTGCTGCCAAAACTGCTGGCAAGCCTGATGACTTTGTGTCTTCAGGCAGACCGGGTGTTGAAGGTGCTGGTCCATATCCTTCAAAGGGGGAGAAGTCGTCTGCCTCTAAGACCAAGTCTAAGGGGGAGAAAACTACCACTCCTAAGGAGAAACCAGTGCCTGCAGCACAAACTGGTCATCCAGCAGGAATCTCTGCAATAGATACAGTAGAGGGTGCTTCTCATGCTGCTCAGTCTACTCAGGATGAATCTCCAATACCTGCTCAGTCTAAGGGGGAGGAATCCATTCCTGAGGGCAGGCCAAGCAGCAGAAGAAGGCATCTGATCCTAGAGGAAGAAGAAGAAGAGGAGGAAAGTCCTCAAGCTGCTACCACTACAACAGCTAAAGGAAAAGAAATAGCAGAAGAGGTTCACATACAGCAGAACCAAGCAGAAATCCAATTTCACAAAGCCAGGGCCAAAGAAATGGGTCTTCCTATGCACAATTACTTTGAGTTTAGAGAAGAACAGCTTCAAGCCCTGGAAGTGCTTAGAAAAGAAGAAGAATCTGCCAAAGCTGCCAAATCATTTGCACGTCAAGAAGCAAAGAAAATTAAAATGTCTACTCTGGAAGTGCAAAAGAAAATATTGGAAGCTGCTAAGGGATCAGCAGGGGAGAAGGAAGCAGAGAAAGAAAAAGGTACTCTGGTCTCAGTGACCAAGCCTAAAGTGCCTCATGCAAGAGTTCAGTACCATTTTGACAACCTGGCAAAGAAAAAATTTCAAGATGTTGCTGAAAGAAGGCTTGCCAAGGAAGCAATTGTCAAAGCTGTCCCTATATCAAGAAAAGGCAGTCAATGGAAGTTGAAAATAACAAGGATGGGTGCAGCAGGCCCTGAATTGGAAACATATGACTACACTGACGTAGCACAAATGGGGTACAGAGAATGGATTGAATTGGCAGTTGCCCTGAGTGAGTCAAAGTCAGAAACGGCTAAGACAATCAGGGCATATGTCAAGAAACTGATGGAGAGAGTAAAGAACCTTGGCCTGATTTCCAAAGAAGCAAGTGAAGGTGTCTTGGTGACACATCCAAAAATTAAGGCCAGGAGGACAAGGAAGGACACTGAAATGGAACTACTCCTTACACTGATTGAACAAGGCGATTATGCCATTGAAATGAAAGGAGTTGATCACAGCCTGCCTAGTGGAATAGAGTTTGAAGATGGCAAGACATTGATGAGCCTGAGCTGGGGGCATTTTTTGTAGATCCCTTAACTCATAAGAAATGCTTTCAAAGAGCTTCAGATCTATCCAAAGTTGATCTAAGACAACTTGTGGCCTTCAGACTTGCAGTTTCATTCAGGCAGTCTAGTAAGTGGAGAGCAGCCATTTGGGATCAGCTCAGAGGCTTCTTTGAGAGAGGAGAACTTGAGGATCCCAAGTTCATGTTTATAAGAAGTGAAATTCAAGAGCTTGAGGATACCAGAGAGCAGCTTGAAAAGATGTTTGAAGGTGCCCCTCCAATGTGATGAAGTCCATCTGCCATCTGGGCAGGTGAAGAATGGAAGCTGTCCATCAGTTGGACAGGCTTACCATTTTCTGCTACCAACAAAAACAGTCCAATGTACATTAGCTGTACTCTATTTTACATATGTTGTAATTTCCTTTTACATTAGTAGTAATATACATTAGTACATTAGTTGTACTTTTGTAAGAACATGTGGAGTTCTAATGTAATCAAAAATCAATGTATATATATAAACTTATCTTTTACTTTATGTTGATGTTGTAATTCTATTTCAACAAATGTATTGTAAGAACATATAGTGATTTTTGAAAAGACCAGCTTAGACTGGTTATTGCAAATAGGGGGAGATTGTTAGGCACAAAAAGGCCTCAATCAAACCTGTTCTGCATCTGAGGGGGAGATTATTAATCAAACCTGTTGATGCACTTGATGGGTAAAAGTTAAGGCCTGTTTATGCTTTAATAATTCCTAAAAAGTGATTTGCAATATCAGTCCAAAGCTGTTCTATATGTTGCATGTGTTGCAACTAAGACAGTTTGTCCAAGCTGCTCTGTCTGCTGAACAGGCTGGACATAAATTGTCTACGCTGCTCTACACTGGTGAGCAGCTTGGGCATCTTACAAGTGTTCTGTTCTTTGTGAACAGAACCTGTTCTTTGTGAACAGGCTAAACACTTTATGGAATGTGTTTTCAAGTCCTCATGTATTGTTTTTTACTACAAGATCAGTTTACAAAGTCGAAGACAAAGTGGAAATCAGAACTGCTCAGCCTGCCCAAGCTATTCTGTTAAATGAAGACAAAAGGTTATTTGAAAAAGGGTGACATACCTTTTTCTTATATCAAAATAGGCCTTTACAAGGAAGAAAGACGCAAAGTTGACATTCCTTATTTAGTTAAAGGCAATGCAACAGTAGACAAAGTGAAAAGACAAAAGTTCTGCACACAAGAAGGCAAGTCTGCTTTTCAGAAAGTGCAGAAAAGGTTATGTTGTCTTTTCAACAAGACTTCTCCTTTTTCATTTCGTCCAATGAAGAAACTCTCTTAGATCCTCTGAGTGAGTATAAAAGGAAGCTTCTAAGGACAGAAAGATGAAGCCAAAAAGCTAAGTGCTGAAGCCAAGAGTGAACGTGCAAGTGTGTTTTTCATGCATGCAAGCCTGCCTGTGTAATACAGTTTCTTTGTGTCTAAGCTGTTCTACATAAGTTGTCCCTCTAAGTCTTGTAAACACAGTGAGTGCTTCTTAGTGAGTGTATTCATTGTAATCTAGTTTGAGTCTGTCTTAAACTAGTGAACATACTGTTGTATCTGTCATCTCAGCTTGAACCTTTCCGCATTCAAGCTTGTTTGTAATTAACAATTTGTTGATAATACATACAAACATTGAGAAAAATAGTGTGTAGTTTTTAAATAGCTGTATTCACCCCCCCCCCCCCTCTACAGCTTAAAGCTTTATACTTTGGGAACCTCTCGGGACCTACAGGGAAGCTGTTGAATTTCCTCCTGTAGTTGATCCAGAACTAGATGATGAGGGAAATCCCGTCAAAACTCCTCCAAAAACTGAACTTGAAAGAAAGGCTAGAATGAATGAAGTGAAAGCTCTAACACTTTTACAAATAGCCATTCCTAATGCTTATCAACATCAGTTCAAAAAGTTTTATACTGCTCATTCTCTTTGGATTGCTTTAGAAAAGAGATTTGCTGGTAATGCCAGTACCAATAGAAATCAAAAGGATCATTTGAAACAGCAGTATGAAAACTTTTCTTGTGGCAAGAGTGAAAATCTCACTCAAATCTTTGACAGGTTCAACAAACTGATAAGTGAATTGGAAAGTGCAAAAGTCAGCCTGGATCAAGATGCGGTCAACAGAAAGTTTCTTAGATCTCTTGGAGAAGAGTGGACAGTTTATGTTGCTCAATGGAGAACAAAAGACACTCTTGATGAAATAGAACTGGATGATCTATACAACAGTCTGAGAGTGTTTGAAACTGAGATTGATGCTAAAAAGAAATCTTTTTCTTATAATCACAACACTGCTCTCCTCTCATCTGAAAAATCTAATTGTAGTGATTCCTTTTCAGGTGGTGATGGCAACTCTACTGAAGCTCCCTATGAAGCTTTTGTTGCCAATGATGGACTGTTTACTCTAAATGCTGATGATCTAGAACAAATTCATCCTGATGATCTAGAAGAGATGGACCTAAAATGGCAGCATGCAATGCTAACCATGAGGGCCAAAAGGTTTCTAAAGAGAACTGGCAGATCAAACTTTCTAGCCAGAGCAGAAGGAAAACCAGCTTTTGATAAGTCAAAAGTTGAGTGCTTTAAATGTCACAAACTTGGTCACTTTGCTAGAGAATGTAGATCTCAAGGTCAACAGTCATCAAGGATTCCACAGACCAATCAGACTTCATCATCACAAGCACTTGTCTCTCAAGAAGACAATGTGTTTGACTGGAGTGATCAGACAGAGGAAGAGTTTCAAAATCAAGCTCTGATGGCAGAAACATCAACCGTCTCCTCCACTGAACTACCATCTGAGGTAAATTCTAACTCTGCTCTCAATCATGCAAAAATATGGTTAAAAAGTACAGAGATCATAATGAGAGCATGTGCAAAACTCTAGCTAAGATGGAAGAAAGGAGATATGAATGCATGCAAGCCATAGAAGATCTTGAAAAACAGATCAATGACTATAAGGAGAATGAGATTCAAATGGGACATGATAGAACATATCATGAGTGGGAGAAAAAGAAGCTAAATAAGAAAATAGAATCCCTAAATAAAAAGGTAGAAGAGACTGAACAAAAGGTGTTTGAGGCTAATAAGAAACTAGAATCTGTCAATATAGATCTAGGTAATTTCAAATTGGCTAATCAAAAGCTGGAACACCTAATGGAAGTTCAATTTAAAGATAGGGTAAAATCTCAGGTTCATCCCAAAGAAGGCATAGGATACAGAGCTACTCCACCATTTTGCAACAACAAATACATCCATCCAATGAGTGAAGTTGCTGACAGGCTTGTCAATGAACCATTAGATGAGTCTATGACTACTGTAGATCCTATCCTTGATAACAGTCCTGAATCTAAAGCAGATCAGATTAACAACAGAGACTGTGAGTGTACAGCAGTTGAGAAAGAACACAACACAATGAGTGCACCTATAGAAATCCAAGCCCCCACTAAGAAAGGAAAAGAGAAGATGAGTGTATGCAATGCTGCTCCCCAAGTTTCTGTACATTCTAACTGTAACACTGCATCTTCTTCAAAGAATAATAAAAGGGGTAAAATGTTCCAGTCTGCACATGTCAAAAGCATGGTGTCCAAAAGTTTCCCAAACAACAGTAGGTAAGGGGAAATCAGAGGAACAAGAACCAGAAATTGTCAAATAAAACTGGTTCTCCAATTCAAACAGTCAAAAGGTGTTTTCATTGTGGAAGGAAGAATCACTTGGCCAAGGATTGTTTTTATAAACCAGCTGTTGCAAAACAGACTGTGATTCATAAAAGGTCAAGTCCTACTTATGTAAAAAATTCAAAGGTCACACCTTCTGCTACATCAGTTCCAAAGAAAACAGTTGATCACAAACTTTCAAAAGTTAACAAAAAACAGTCCACACACGAAAAACAAGTTTTGGTAAAACCTAAATTAAGTTTTAAACAAATATGGTGTGTCAAGGACAAATCTTCAAATCAAACTGCTGATGCAAAAGATCAGACTGTTAAGTCAAATGCTGAAACTGTTAGTGCAAATTCTGAAGCTGTTAGCACTACAAACACAGGTCAAACTGCTAAGCATCAATCTGGAACTGTTATTGAATCATCTGAGACTGTTAGAAGAAAAGATGATCAAAATACCTGGATACCTCATATAATCACTAAATACTCTCCAAAGACTCCATCAGTGGATCTCACTAAATATAAGAAGTCAAAAACAGTATATAGTTATGTCAATGCACAAGGCCAACCCAAAACCAATTTGGTTTGGGTTTACTCCTCTACTAACTAAGCTTTTATTTGTGCAGGGCAACCACAGGTCACCTCATAAAACAAGATGGCATTTGGACAGTGGATGCTCTAGGCACATGACAGGCAACTCTGAGTGCTTGTCAAATTTCAAAGGCTTTGATGGAGGATTTGTTGCATTTGGAGGTAACTCCAAAGGAGGTAAAGTTACAGGTAAAGGTACGGTTAATGCAGGCAACATGATTTTCAATGATGTTTTGTATATTGAACAGCTTAAGTATAATTTATTGAGTGTCTCTCAAATCTGTGACAAACAAAATATTGTTCTGTTCACCGATTCTGAGTGCATTGTCCTTTCAAAGGATTTTAAAATTTCTGAAGATCTTGTTTTACTAAGAACACCAATAAAGGACAATGTATACTGTTTAGACACAGAACTTTTATTCAAATCAACTACTTTAAGCTGTTTGATATCCAAAGCATCATCCAATGAGTCTGCTCTTTGGCATAGAAGGATGTGTCACATGAACTTCAAGTCCATGAATGTTTTAGTCAAAAGGAATTTGGTAAGAGGTTTACCACAAAAGGAGTTCATATGTGATGATCATTGTGTAGCATGTCTTAAGGGCAAGCAACACAAAACTTCTCATAAGTCCAAAGAAGTAAATTCAACCTCATCTGCTCTTCAGTTGATTCGTATGGATCTAGTTGGTCCATCATCTGTTTTGAGTCTGAATAAAAGGGCCTACTGTTTAGTTATTGTTGATGATTTCGCCAGATTTACTTGGGTTTACTTTCTTAGATCTAAAGATGAAACTGCTGAGCTAGTTAAATCATTTATTCTTAAGATAGAAAACCAATCCAACTCAAAGGTTAAGGTGATAAGGTCAGACAATGGGACTGAATTTAAAAATCATATGCTAAACAGTTTCTGTGAGTCCAAAGGTATTGTTAGACAATATAGTGCACCAAGAACACCACAGCAAAATGGTGCAGCTGAAAGAAAGAACAGAACATTAATTGAGGCTGCTAGAACAATGTTAGCTGATTCAAATCTGCCAATGACTTTCTGGGCAGAAGTTGTTAATATAGCCTGTTATGTTCTGAATAGGGTTCAGGTTGTTCAATCTAAAGGGAAAACTCCTTATGAGTTATTCCATAATAGAAGTCCCTTAATAGCCTTTTTCAAGTCTTTTGGCTGTCCATGTACCATTCTTCACACTAAGACTCGCCTAGGGAAGTTTGAAAGTAAGGCTGAAGAAGGATTCTTTGTAGGATACTCAATTCAAAGCAAAGCCTATAGAGTATATAACAGTGTGTCTAAAACCATTGAAGAAAGTGCAAATGTTGAATTTAATGAAAATACTGCAAATGTCAAAGGCACAGGTCCTGATTGGTTGTTTGATTTAGATTCACTTACAAATTCTCTGAGCTTTGTTGAGTATACTACAGAAGCTGATGCAAACAGGATTGAAGCTGTCAACGCAAATTCTCATGCTGTCAATACAAATTCTCAAGCTGTTGGCACAAACTCTCAAGCTGTTGCAGATTCAAATACTTGGGATGAATATACACTTATACCACTTCTGTTATGTGACCCTCCAGGGGTTCTAAATGCTCAACATGATCTAAATCTAGACACTGAAGTGCCACTCTCAAGTCCTGAGACAACAGTTCCAACACAAAGGGAAACAGTCCCAGATTCAAATCAAGCTGTTCCAGAAGCTGAACCATCCACTGGTCCTGATGGAGATGATACAAACCTTGGATCCTCTTTTCAGACAGAAAGAGAGCCTACACTCAGAGTTCACAAGTATCATCCTCTCAGTCAAATAATGGGTGATCCACGTACACCTGTGCAAATAAGGAAAATGGTTCAAAATGAGACTGCTGCTGCAGAACAAGCAGTTCCTGAATTCAGTCTAGCTGCTTTTGAACATGCCTGTTTTATGTCTCAGCTAGAACCTAAAAAGGCATCAGAAGCATTGAAAGATTCATCCTGGATTGAGGCAATGCAGGAAGAGCTGCTACAATTCAAGATTCAAAATGTCTGGACACTGGTTGATCTTCCTAAAGGAAAGAGAGAAATTGGTACAAGATGGGTGTTCAGAAACAAGAAAGATGAGAGAGGGATAGTCATCAAGAATAAAGCAAGACTAGTAGCACAAGGGTACACTCAAGAAGAAGGCATAGATTATGATGATGTATTTGCTCCAGTGGCAAGAATTGAAGCCATCAGACTGTTTTTGGCCTATGCAAGTTTCAACGGTTTTAAAGTGTATCAAATGGATGTGAAGTCTGCTTTTGTATATGGGACAATTGAAGAGTAGGTCTATGTGTGTCAGCCTCTTGGTTTTGAGGACTACAAGTATCCAGACAGAGTCTACAAGTTAGACAAGGCTCTCTATGGTCTCCATCAAGCCCCAAGAGCATGGTATGACACTCTGTCATCATACCTTCTACAAAATGGGTTCAAGAGAGGCACTCTGGACAAGACACTTTTCACAAAGTCCATCAATGCTGAGATTCTGCTTGTACAAATCTATGTTGATGACATCATCTTTGGCTCAACAAATGATTGTTTGTGCAAAGAGTTTGAGGCATTGATGCACAAAAAGTTTCAAATGAGTTCAATGGGAGAACTCACTTTCTTTCTAGGATTGCAGGTCAAGCAGAAGCCCACTGGTCTCTTCATAAGTCAATCAATGTATGTTAAAGACATACTAGAAAAGTTTGGGTACCAAGATACCAAAGCTGCAAGTATCCTATGGATCCTCACAAGCAGCTTCATACAGACAAAGATGGAATAGATGTGGACATTCATTTATACAGATCTCTTATAGGATCCCTTATGTATCTAACATCTTCTAGACCTGATATTATGTTTGCTGTCTGTGTCTGTGCAAGGTTTCAATGTTCACCAAAGGATTCCCATCTGGTTGCTGTTAAGAGAATCTTTAGATATCTAAGAGGCCAACCTCATTTAGCCCTCTGGTATCCTAAAGATTCTCCTCTTACATTAACAACTTACTCTGACAGTGACTATGGAGGATGTAACATTGACAGAAAATCCACAACTTGTGAATGTCAATACTTAGGAGCAAGACTGGTCTCTTGGCAATGCAAAAAGCAAACAACTGTTTCCACCTCATCCACTGAAGCAGAATATGTAGCAGCTGCAAGCTGTTGCTCCCAGGTAATGTGGATTAAAAATCAATTGAGAGACTATGGTATGAACTTCTTATCTACTCCTATTTACTTTGACAATTCAAGTACAATTAGCATTGTGCAAAATCCAGTGAAATTCCCAAAAACCAAGCATATAGACATCAGATTTCACTTTATAAGGGACTGTAATGAGAAGAAATTAATCCAAGTTACAAAAATTCATACTGACGATCAGTAAGCTGATCTATTTACAAAACCTTTTGATGTGGGAAGGTTCACTTTCCTGGTATCAAATATTGGTATGGTAAACATGGATTAATTTGTTTTCATTATTATCTAATTCATATGCTTATTTAAGGGGGAGTCACTGTTTCATTAAAAGATGCTTGATTTCCAACTAACAGCTTGAGTAGTTTCTCAAGCTGCTAGTTCATTTTCTCGAACTGTTAGTTATTTCACTTGATCTGTCAAAGTGTGCAGGGTAATTTGGTAATTTCTTAAATGTGTGCGCGGGACCCAACCTTTTTCAAAACCTTTAATGGTCCCAGTTTCGTTCAGTTGTAACTACCAGTTACATAATCTCATACAGCAACCTTCTTTTCTCTCTGAATGATTTACACACTCTTCTTTGAAACCCTAAAATCTCCGTTTCATCTTCCATGGAGTTTGTCAAGGAACACAACTGCCTACCCTACTCTCTAAAGCACTCTGACCTTCAACCGTCCCATGACATGATGGACTTTATTAGACACTCCCATATCCATCATGCCCTCAATATCAATCCCACCATATACATCTCTCATATTGAGCAGTTCTGGAACCGTGCTTCTGTACATACCATCAATGGAGTTCCTTCTCTAATATCCAAAATTGATGGAACTCCCATCACAGTAACTGAGGAATCCATTCGACATTCTCTGCATCTTCAAGATGCCTCAGGTATAACAGACCTATCCCTTAATGCGTTACATACTGGTCTTCATGATATTGGATATAGGGGTCCTGCTGATTCTTTTACTTTCTTTAAAGCACACTTTTCACCTAAATGGAAATATCTTGTGCATATTCTTCAGCAGTGTATTAGCCCTAAAAGAACTGGTTGGTCAGAATTTTCGTCAAATATTGCCACTGCCTTAGTGTGCTTTTCAACAGGCCAACAGTTCAATTTTTCAAATATGATTTTTCAGGGGATGTTAAGGCATCATTCCCTAAAGAATTGGAAATTTTTGATGTATCCTAGATTTTTGGCATAGATAATTGCAAAAACTTGCACAACTTTTCATACACGTAAGAGGATACATGTTTCCCATAGGCACTCACTATCTTCTATTAAAAGACTTTTAAAGCCAAGTGCCAATTTTTTGAGTATAGATGTTCCATTGCCTTCTGCAATGATGAACATCATTCCAAGAAACAGAGGAGAGGGTCCTGAGCAGGCTCAGCCTAACACTACTGCTTCACCCCCAGGACCCCAACCCACTCCTCATGATACACAAATGCCTTCTGTTCCTATTGTTCAGCCAACATCCCCACTCAAATATCTATATAAAAGGAAAAGAGGACCAGGAGCTCCTTCCTCCTCAGTCCTCATACAAGAGCCAAATAACCCTGTGCCGGAGGACACTTCTGCACAAAATATCCAAAGGGCACCCATTGAGGAAACTTCCATCCTCAATCAGGAGGTGAACATCTCACAAGAGATTGTTCATATGGGTTCTGTGGCTGACACTACTGCTGCTTCTACACAAGAGGCACAGGACAGTGCCAACATTACTAAGACCACACCCATGGCAAAAAAAGGTGTGCAAGCACCATCTGGAAGTCCCCAGTACCAAGAACAGAGGGGCCCAGAGGTTCTCACTTCTGGAATTCATGCCAGTGATAGATCACAAGCACCAACTTCGTTTGCTGATCTTGAGGCTAGTCTACAACTTATGTTATTAACGGATCCTAAGCTGCAACCTGTTGTAGCAATGTTGGAATACCAAAAGTCCATCATTGTTGCACAGGAAGCACAACTTACTGCACTAAGACAGACAGCAGCTGCTCAGAATCAACGAATGGATTATCTTCATAAAGGTTTCACCCTTCGTGGAAATAAAATCATACAATTAGAGCACATGATTCGAACCCAATTGGCAACGGTTGTAGGTCCTTCTGACCAAACCAATGCTTCCAAAAAGGGGGAGAACCAGGAGATCCAAATCCCTGAATCAGTCCAAACAGCTCCAACAGAATCAGTCCAAGCAGCTCCAACAGTTCAAGATTCTAGGCTAGCAGTCCCAACAGCTTCTCAAGTTGTTATCCTAGAAACTCAAGCTGCCTCTACAAGACCAACCGGAGTTGTAATAAGAGAAACAACTCAGGCTCCTAGCAGTTCAGTCCAAGCAACATCTTCTGCTACAAAAGATAAGGGCAAGGGTATTCTTATTGAGTCTCCAAAGCACAAATTTTCTACCAGAGAAGCCCAGATTGCCTTTGATGCTGAGATTGCCAGAAAATTAGCAGAAGAACAAGATCAAGAGTTAGACCAGCAAACCCAGTCCCCAATGGAAGATGATGAAACCTTAGGTGATTACCTGAGAGGGTTTGTGGTCAAGCAAGGGGAAAGGAAGAGGAAGATGCCAACAGGGCATTCTAAGGCTGAGCATAGAAGATTTCTAATTAATATTGCCTTTGCAGCAGGTATCCCAAAGAAAATGGCTCAGTCCATGAGCACAGAAAGGCTACAAGATATCCATGACAAAGAGATGGACAAACGAAAGAAAGCAAAAGTCTCCCAAGAAGTCCAAAGATCCCAAGAACCAGTTCAAGCTGGTACAAGTGATGTTCAAACTATTGCCAGTACCCCTACTCCTTCTGTTCAAGCTGCTGCTTCTATTCCTGAATCAGAGTCAATGTCACAAGCAAAGCTGGATCAGGTTAAAAGGGTGTTGTTTGAGCATCAACTGCAAAAGGTGATGGAGATAGAGAAATTGATAGACCAGCATGACTTTACAAAACCTCTTATTAATTATTGGTATGCTAAGCCAATGGACAACATTGACTTAAGACTTCAGTTTGTAGTAAGAAGGGAATCTGGTCCAGAAGAAGAGTATAACAACATCATGCATATGGCTCAAAGGATGACCAGAGATGAGCTCACAAGAATGCATAATGTTGGGTCTGTAACACAAGTAAGATCGGCTCTACCACAAGTAAATCAAGCTATCAAAGATCTGAAGAGCATTGTTGATCCTGAGTCTATAAGGAAATATATAGAGAATGCAAATGCAAATGCAAAGGGAATGAAGATCAAGCAAGTTGATCTGTTTGTCAAATCAAAGACTTACAGAATAAAATTTACAGATGGATGGATCTGGTATGTTCTTCAATTTTGAATTCTATGATCTACCAAAAGCTCTGTTACTTCAGATGAGATCTGTTAAGTTATCTTGTGATAGAGAAGGTATGAAGAAAGAGTTTTTGAAGGCTGTCAATCAGAAACTTTCACAGTTCTAAGTTTTTGAAAGCCTTGGTTTGTAAATAACAGTTTACTTGTTTATTTCCTTATTTGTATAAAACTTAAAGTGTTGTGTAAAGAATTTAAGTTAGGGGGAGATTGTTGGGAAATATTCTAAGTAGTTCAAGCTGTTACTAGAATTTCTATGTAAGTACAAAGTTCATGCTGTTAGTTGAAGAATCTAGAGCTGCTAGTGTAAAAGTTCAAGCTACCAGAGTAAATCAACTCAAGCTGCTTTGTTCAAGCTGTCAAGTGATTCAAGCTGCTCAACAGTTTTACAAACAGAAAGTGCTGATATTCAGGAAAAGATATTTACACGAAGATTCCAGCATATCTACTATCAGAGAAGTCATAGTCCTTCAAGGAAACAAATCAAGAAGCAATATAAATACATAGAATAGGTCTTTCTATTGTAAGAGAGTTTTCTGCGTATTCAAGATTGTAATTGATTTTTGTTTTGAGTTTTCATAAGCCTCTAAGGTTGTAAAACCCTAAGAACAGTTTGTGTTCTTCGTCTAATCAAACAGATTAGAGGTGATTGTAATCATTGAAGTAAGCAATACAAGCAATTTTGATTTACTTATTTATGTCTATCTGTTATGAGTACTAAAAGCTTTTGTTAAAATAATTAAGTGTTATTCCGCAAACTTCTTAATTAAACTTTGATTCAAAGCAAGATTATTGATTTATACTCTGATAAATTTAAATCAGTTAGTCTTGGTTAATTAATTTCAAATCCTGACAAGTTGAATCAAAGGTTGCATCGGAACCTGTGTGGCTGTGTCTGAATCTGTTAAGGATAAAGAAACTAAGGTGACTAGTAATAATGCTAAGATTAAGAAGGTCAAATTTGTGCCATCGTCTAGTGATAAGCTTATAGGAGAAGCCAAATATGACTTTAATAATCAAAAACAGGAAACAGTCACTATAGTTGAGTCGAAAGAACAAGACACTAGTGAAACACCTAAGTCAAAGGGCACGCATAAGAAGTCTATAGACAAAATGTCTTGTTTTAGATGTCACGAAAAGGGACATGTTGCTTCTAGTTGTCCACATAGGAAGGAAGAATCTACACCTAGAAATGGAAAGCCGGAACAACATAAACCTTCTCCAAGGGTAGCAAGCACAAGTGGTTCTCAAAACAACGAGAAAATTATGCACGCCACACCTAAGACTGCTGTGAAACAAACACCTGTGTCAGGTAGACCGAATGAAGTGGTTAGGACTAATTCACCAAATAGAGTCCCTAATCAATTAGGTCAAGACCACAACAAACTTATAGGAGTACTACACCTAGAAGAGCTTACACTCCGGTTAGGTCACACACTGCTGTAAGACATCAGACACCAGGTAGAGCCCCGGGATATCACTCGGAAATACCTTATAATCGAAATTATTCAAGGGCTCCACAGAAAATGCCGCCACAAAGGCCGAGAGTGAACTTAAATCACTCAGAACCACAACAGGTTCTAAATCAAACACCCAAGTCACCTGAAAGGAGAGATGGGTATTAGAAAGAGTTCAAGTATGTGGACGAGAATGGTATTACCAAGTCAGTCATGGCTTGGGTTCCCCGTGATAACTAACCTCTTTTCTTTGATGTGCAGGAGATAACTACAGGTCGAAACAACAAGTGGTTCGTCGACAGTGGTTGCTCTAGGCACATGACTGGGGAAAGAAGTCTACTCACAGACTTCAAGGGTGGGAATAGGGGATTTGTATCATTCGCTGGTAATAAAGGAGGAAATATCACCAATACTGGAGGGGTCACTAATGGGACTATCAAACTTGATCATGTTTACCACGTTGGTAAAATTGTTCACAATCTCATTAGTGTATCTCAAATCTGTGATAAGAAGAACTCAGTGGTTTTCACCGATACTGAGACGTTAGTGCTGAAACCAGGATTTAAAGTACCTGAAGAGTGGATATAGATGAGGGCCCCAAGGAAGAATGACCTGTACATGCTAGACATGAATAAACCAGAATCTTCGATGGGACCAATATGTCTTCTATCAAAAGCTTCGAAGACCGAATCCGTTTTATGGCACAGACGCATGACACATTTGCACCTACGAAAAATGAACTACATCACTAAGAATGGATTAGTGCAAGGTGTTCCAATAAAGAGTTTTGAGTTTGAAGAAAAGTGTGTACCGTGCAAGATAGGCAAACAACACAAGAAGTCACACAAGTCAAAGACTCAGAACTCAATATCTGCCACTTTCGATTTGTTACATATGGACCTGTTCGGATCAATCAACAAAAGGAGTATAGGTGGTAGTTGGTATTGTTTATTTATCACTAATGATTACTCACGATTTTCATGGGTTTTCTTTTTAGTTACGAAGGGCGAGACAGCTGCCAAGCTAATCGGGTTCTTAGACCAAGTCGAAAACTCCTATGGGACGCGGGACGTATCAGGAGTGATAACGGAACGGAATTCGAAAACATTGTAATTGGTGTATATTTCCTATCAAAAGGCATAGTGCATCAATTTAGTGCACCTTATGAGCCACAGCAAAATGGGGTGGCAGAACAGAAAAACAGGACTTTGATTGAGGCAGCAAGGACCATGCTCTCGGATTCAAAGCTTCCTACCATGTTTTGAGGGGAGGCAGTGAATACCGCGTGTCATGTTTTAAATCGGGTCCTTACTGTCAAATCACTGAACAACACCTGTTTTGAATAAAAGACCACCAAATTTAACTGGCTTCGAACCATTTGGGGTACCATGTACGTTAATGAAAACAAAACATCAACCTAAGTTTGGTGAAAAGGCTGACGAAGGTTATTTCCTAGGTTATGTGCCGAACTCACCAAATAAAATGGTGTTTAACAAATCAAATGGTACGGCAGAAATTATATATAACATTGACGTAACAAGTTATTCACATGAACCCCAAACTGGTCCGGAAAGGATTTTTGATTATGACAAACTGTTTGAATCATTTTACATTCCTTTGGATGAAAATGCAGGTACAATCGAACAGGACTTATCGTCATTAAATCTGAATGACGACTGTGAAAGTTTTCCGAGGACGACTTTTCCATCAACTTCCGAGCCTACAACGACAGAAGAGAGATCTCCAGCAGAGAATGATTTTGAGTTGCCTGCGAAAATCAGACTACAAACACTAACTCCGAAGACAGTGTTCATGAGGAAAACAATGTAGAGTCTGAAGTCGTTCCCCCGTTAGGTGAGATAGGATCAAATTTAGGAGATAATCTTAGGGTCGATGAGATAGAAACATCGAGATTCAATAAGGATCATCCAATTCGGAGTATCATAGGAAATTCGAATGTTGGTGTGAGGACTAGGAGTAGTTTGAATAACAACACAGTGTTGTTGTCGATTATTAATGACTCCGAGGCCTTTCACACTTGCCTCTATTCGTGTTTCATCTCCCAAGTAGAGCCGAAGAATGTGCAAATGGCACTGAAAGACAACTCTTGGGTTGAAGCGATGCAGGAAGAAGTGTCACAATTCAGGAAACTTGAAGTGTGGGAGTTAGTTCCGTTATCTCAAGGAGAAGTTGCAATAGGAACCAAGAGGGTTTTTAAGTGCAAGAGATATGATCGGGGCATAGTGACTCGCAACAAGGCAAGACTTGTTGTAAAGGGTTTCAACCAAGAGGAATGAATCGATTACAATGAAGTATTTGCGCCAGTAGCAAGGCTTGAGGAAATCCGATTGTTTCTACCTTTTGCTTCCTTCAAAGGATTTAAAGTCTATCAGTTTGACGTAAAGAGTGCTTTTCTCTATGGCAAAGTGAAGGAACTAGTGTACGCCGAACAACCGCCCGGGTTTACAGATCCAAAGTATCTAGACAGGGTGTATCGTCTTGATAAGGCTCTGTATGGACTACATCAAGCACCAAGGGCGTGGTATGAGACACTATCTACTCATCTTTTAGACAACGGGTTTGAAAGAGGGATAAGTGATAGTACACTGTTTGTGAAGAGGAATGGTGAACATTTCATCTTAGTACAAGTGTACATCGATGACATCATTTTTGGTTCATCAGACGAGCAGATGTGCAAAGACTTTGAGAAGGTGATGAAGTCTAAGTTTAAGATGAGTGCTATAGGTGAGTTAAACTTCTTTCTGGATTTGCAAGTTGAGCATAGGAAGGAGGGTATGTTTATCCATCAGAAGAAGTATGTCTACGACATTCTAGAGCGCTTCGGGATGGAAGGAACCAAGCTGACGGCTCACTTTAGCATGCCAATTCAAGTGAATCACAATCTCGGGCCTGGTACAGAAAGTGATACCGATGTGGATCCGACGTTATATCGGGCCATGATCGGATCACTTATGTATTTAACTGCTTCTAGACCTGACATAATGTTTGTTGTGTGTATTTGTTCTAGGTTTCAAGCTAATCCAAAAGAGATGCATATGAAAGCTGTGAAGCGGATTCTGAGATACCTCAAGTCAAAACCGAAGCTCGGACTTTGGTATCACGCGGATGGTGATCTGCAATTGGAAGCTTTCACATATTCAGATTATAGAGGGTGCAGCTTGAATCGCAAGTCAACAACTGGAGGTTCTCAGTTCCTTGGAGGGAGACTCATTTCCTGGCAATGCAAGAAACAGACTTCGGTAGCCGTGTCAACGTTCGAGGCCGAATATGTTGCTGCTGGTAGTTGTTGTTCACAGGTTTTGTGGATACAACAACAATTGCGGGATTACAGTTTGACTTATAGTCATACTCTTATTAGGATAGGTAACCAGTCTACTATTGCAATCACCAATAATCCAGTTAAACACAGTAAAACGAAGCACATAGACATAAGACACCATTTTATACGTGATGGAGCTGAATAGAACTTAATTAAACTGGTAAAAGTGGCAATGGAAGACAATAATGCTGATTTATTTACTAAAGCTTTTGATAAGTCAAGTTTTGAGTTGTTAGTTCAACTAAATGGCATTCGTATTCCAGAGTAACTTGACCTTTGTAGAACTTATTTCTTTTTATAGCAGTAAGATAGTAGAGTTTCTTTCTTTATTTGGTAAGTTTAGTAGTTAAGTAGAATTTCTTTCTTTTTATAGTAACTTAGTAGGTTATTTTATTAGCTTATTCTTATTTATGAAAAACAAAAGAAAAAAGAGAGAAAACCATAAAAAGCTCAAAAAAAGGGAATATTAGAAAATTGAGTTAAGTCTTAGATACTTAGGTTCAACGTGACGAAAATTAGCACAGTTGATACAATCTCTAAGTGTTAAGCTTTCACACATATTGAACCTTCAAATTCTAAGTATATTCATTTTCTAGTTTGATGTGTTGGTAGGCATAATACACAAAAGAAATCTCAAAGCTAATAAAATTTTCAAGAAAAAGTCATATGTATAACTAACCTAGATGTATGACCAAAGGGTCTTATTTTTTATGTTAGAGACATACAGACATTGATTCTGAATGAGGTATGCAAATTTTCTGGGGGATGTATAGCCACATCAATTACATCTTAAAGAAAAGAAAAGAATAGAAAAATCATGATAGTTAATTGAGAGTCAAAACAAGTAACTTTTTGTATGTAAGTACACACCTGTTGCCTCTGGTTTGACTCGAGTTAGCAAGATAAGTCGCTTTGTTGTACGTCTATACAGACCTGTCACCGCTGTCTTCCTAGCTTTAAATAAACTACAAGACAAACTAAGACACTCTGTTGTATGTAAATACAGAACTGTGTCCGACGTTTGCCTTTTAAAGAAAATTTGCAATATCAAAAAGTTATAATCATTGTGTGTATGTCTTGATCATTAAAGTATGTCTAAGTATGGGACACGTAAGGTAGTTTCTTGATAAATAAAAAAGGCCAAGGGATATTCCAAAGTGTAACATGTTTAAAGGGACTATAATACCAACAATTGTCTAAAATGTGTGTCACGACAAACATCAAGGAATCAAAAAATTTCTAAGTGTGAGAGTGCAATACTGAAAGTGGGTATTTGACACCGCTATCTGATTGAACCTTTCTCTGACTTTCTCGTCAAAAATATTCTGTTAGTGTATGTTGTACAATTTTAAATTCAAGTTTAAATTTTATTCAAAATTTTATTTTATTTATTTTATTTTTTCTTTGTTTATTCTATTTTATTTTATTTTATTTATGTTTATTTTATTTTAGGAAAAAGGTCAAAGTTACTAAGGATTAATTTCTAGTTGAATAAACAAACATTGCATGAAAATCTATTGTTTAGTGTGAATAAAATTTGCATAGTTTGTTCCATTACACGAAAAAGTTTGAAAAAGTTGAATTTTATTCAAGGATTTTCAAAATTTTTATTTAAATTCGAATTTCAAACAAATTCGAATTAACATTTGAATCCGTCTAAAAATTCGAGTTTAAGTGCAAGTTCGAAAGTTGTTAGTATATAAAGGTCAACAGTGACTCTTTAATGTCACCTACCTTCGATTCTCTTCTTTCGAACTTGTCCAAACGCGATTTCGAACTTATCTTTGAGTTTACCGATTTTGAAGTTTCTACTATTTCTCGAAGTTTTGCTCTTGTGTGTTCGAATCTACTTACAAATCTAGGTATAAACATCAAGATTATACTAGGTTTAGGTACTCTAGGACTCAATTATAGCAAAAAATCGACTAATTTTGATGTTTTAAGGGTTTAAACTTTGTGATTCAAAATCACAAGTTTTAACTAGTGAAACTACAAATTAATTGCAAATATCTTCGACTAGAACATAATAGGACTAGTTAATACAATTTTCTAAGTCTAATGGGGTTTAAATCATGGATTTGTATTCGAAAATGACCGACTTCGAACCTGTTCATCATGTTCGAACTTGTCAGAAAATTCAAATTTTTCAACAAATTCGAATTTAGTCAAATTCTAATATATATCCTTCGAATCTGTTATTATGTTCGAATGTTATTATAAAATCATTCAAATCTTGTAGGAATTCGAATGTGCTGGATTTTGGAATTATGTAAGTTCAAAATAAAACAAATTCGAAATTAAACAAGTTTCATCTTTATTATTCACTTCTAATATATCTAATTGTTTTATGTGCAGATATGGGTGAAAGGACATTTTTCCAAAAGCATAATATGGTAATATCGCCGGACAGGGAGCTTCCCGAAGCTCAGTCCTTTAGACAGATGGTGGAGTTTTTGGCACACTCCAGGGTTTCTTATGCCCTATCGCACAATGTGCAAATAATATTTCCGTATGTTAGACAATTTTGGGAGCACCTTCAAGTTGACTGTACTGTGACGCCGACAGTTTTAAGGACAAGAGTTGGCGGGCAGCCAATAGTGTTTTCTGCTGAAACGCTGCGTCAGATTTTGCAACTCGGGACTGCAGATCAAGAGGCAGGCCCAATTGAATTCACGGTGAACATAAGGCAAGCAGCCTTCTTGCGCATGGGATATGCCCTAGATATACCAAAAGCTTCATTCATGAAGAGTGGATTGATAGGCCAGTGGAGGTACTTGGCGCACGTGATTATGGTGTGCTTTGCACCAAAAAAGGCTGGATTCAATTATATTGTTTCCAAAATGCAGTCGGCTATGATTGCCTTGGTTTATAATAAGAGCTTTAGCTACTCGGAAATGTTCTTTGCGGAGTTTGTGCATCATATAACAGCTCCAGCGCGCGAAAGATTTTTGATGTATCCGCGCTTTGTGATGATGCTGATCCGTCATTTTTTGTCAAATCTGCCACAGCTTCCAGATCTTCAAAGTGTAGCAGTTATATAATAAACGAATTTTTGCTGACTGCCAGTCACACAATGCTCGCAGCCAATGCAGCAGCAGCAGCAACAGCCACAACCTCAACCGCAACCAAGAAGGAGACAAAGAGCTACAGCAAGTCAAACTCAGGCATCCAGGCAATCTTCAAGCAAAATGCAAGAATCAACGGCAGCAGGTCAGTCATCGGACGCTGCGGGCCCTTCAGGCGTGGCCACAGAAGTTGATCCTAGGGCAAAGACCTTGGAGGATATATGGGCTCATGGTACCCAGGCCCAACAGGATATTGCAGCAGAATTGTTTAATGATATCTTGGAGCCGCCAATTGATCTCCATGATCTTATGAGAGACATTGACGAATATCAACCTCCCGAGGATGAGGAAATGGACATCGAGGTCTAGGATCAAAGAGAAACTGAGGTAGAGGGTCAAGCGATAACCACCTCAGAGTCTGAGTCGGAAGAAGTTGCAGAAGTAGAAGTACAGGAAGTAGAGGTAGAGTGTGTTGATCCATCCGTCCGCATAGGTAGATATGGATCAAGGATAGTAGTCAGTATGAGAGAAGAAGAGACAAGATCTGCTAGAGCCTCAGATGATGCTTCTGATTTTGAAGCAGAAGATCCTACTCCTCTCGCTCCTAGGCATAGGTCGAAGAGACATCGTTTTATGCAGGGAGCTTCATCCACCTCTGCTCCAAAGCCTGAAATTCCAGCTGTCCAACCATCCATCACGCCATCACCAATTACATCCATTCCATCCACATTGGCCACATTCACTGAGAATCAGCGTTTTACAGAGCTGAGGAGCAAGGTGGATTTCCAAACAGTTCAAATCTTCCAGCTTACCACAGCAGTCAAAGAACTTCAAGCGCATAACGCCAGATTTGATCAGGAGAACGCTGAACTGAAAACGACTGTTTCTGATCAAGCTTCTGAGATTAAGACAATGTAGTCCCTCCTGGAGCAATTAATGAAAAATCTTCAAGCTCAGGGGGAGACAAGCTGCAAAGAAGCTGAAGTGATGAGGAGAGATGATGATGACGGCAATGATCCCGAGGCAAGAAAAGAAAGTGAGCTAGCAGATTTTCCAACGGCTCAGCGTGCAACAATTCAGGGGGAGCCAAGTCAGTCTTTAATGGAAAGAGCTGAAGGTGAATCTTCTAAGGTCATGGAGAGCGAAATGATAGAAGCTCTAATGAATATAGAAGAAGAGGAAACACTATTTGATTTTGAGGACGAGATGGAAGATTTGGAAGAAGGTGAGTTCGTTCCAGAAGACATACATGAATGGAAATCTGATGACGAGGTATTTCTTGATGAGGAAGATGAAGTTGATGAAATTGTTATTCAGCAACAACCTATCACTGATACGTATATGACGGTAGAACAAAATATGATTGACATCGAAGCAGTTAAAGCCGCTTTAAATGTTGAATAAGAAGTTGAAGAGCCTGTCAGGGAGCTGACTGCTGAAGAACAGAAAAAGTTGTGGTTCAGAGCAGAAAAGAAGGTCGTGTCTTTAAAAGAGAAGATGAGAGTGTCGTACTCTGGAAAGTTATTTGGGAGCATACTTAGCTGGTTCTTTGATCGGGAACTACAACTTTTTATCATTTAAAGAAAGGATGGGCTCCAATATCTGAGAAGAAGATTAAAGGACTTCAACTCATTACCTAAAGTTGAAATAAAGGGCTTAGCATGGAAAGAGCTAATTGTAGGTCCCGAGAGGTTCCCAAAGTATATAGCTTTAAGCTGTAGAGGGGGGGTGAATACAGCTATTTAAAAAACTACACACTATTTTCTCAATGTTTGTATGTATTATCAACAATTTGTTAATTACAAACAAGCTTGAATGCGGAATAGTTCAAGCTGAGATGACAGATACAACAGTATGTTCACTATTCTAAGACAAACTCAAACTAGTATACAATGAATACACTCACTAAGAAGCACTCACTGTGTTTACAAGACTTAAGGGAACAGCTTATGTAAAACAGCTTAGACACACAGATACTGATTTACACAGAAGGCTTGCATGCATGAAAATCACACTTGCACGTTCACTCTTGGTTTCAACACTTAGCTTTCTTCACACCTCTTTCTGTCCTTAGAAGCTTCCTTTTATACTCACTCAGAGGATCTAAGAGAAACATCTTCATTGGACGGAATGAAAAAGGAGAAGTCTTATTGAAAAGACAACATAACCTTTTCTGTACTTTTCTGAAAAGCAGACTTGTCTTCACATGTGCAGAACTTTTGTCTTTTTACTTTGTCTACTGTTGCATTGCCTTTAACTAATTTTGGAATGTCAACTTTGCGTCTTTCTTCCTTGTAAAGGCCTATTTTGATATAAGAAAAAGGTCTGTCACCCTTTTTCAAATAACCTGTTGTCTTCATGTTATAGAACAGCTTGGGCAGGCTGAGCAGTTCTGTTTTCCACTTTGTCTTCGACTTTGTAAACTGATCTTGTAGTCAAAAACAATACATGATGACTTGGAAACATATTCCATAAAGTGTTTAGCCTGTTCACAAAGAACAGGTTCTGTTCACAAAGAACAGAACACTTTAAAAGTGCCCAAGCTGCTCACCAGTGTAGAGCAGCGTAGACAGTTTATGTCCAGCCTGTTCAGCAGACAGAGCAGCTTGGACAAACTGTCTTAGTTGCAACACATGCAACACATAGAACAGCTTATGACTAATATTGCAAATCATTTTCAGGCTTCAATAAGGCATATAACAGGCCTTAAATTCAACCTTCAAATGCATCAACAGATTTTATTATAAATCTCCCCCTCAGATGTAGAACAGGTTTGACTGAGGCCTTTTTGTGCCTAACAATCTCCCCCTATTAGCAATAACCAGTCTAAGCTGGTCTTATCAAAAACCACTATGTATTTTTACAGTACATTTGCTGAAATAAAATTACAACATTACAGTAAAGTAAAAGATCAGATTTTATATACACTGATTCTTGATTACATACAACAACACATGTTTTTACAAGAGGACAACTAATGCACTAATGTATTTTACAACTAATGTAAAAGAGAATTACAACATATGTAACATAGAGTACAACTAATGTACATTGGACTGTTTTTGTTGGGAGCAGAAAACGGTAAGCCTGTCCAACTGATGGACAACTTCCATTCTTCACCTGCCCAGATGGCAGATGGACTTCATTACAATGGAGAAGGATCCTGAACCATCTTTTCCAGTTCTTCCCTTGTATCCTCAAGTTCCTCAACTTCACTTCTGATAATCATGAACTTGGGATCATTGAGCTCTCCTCTTTCATAGAAGCCTCTGAGCTGATCCCAGATGGCTGCTCTCCATTTGCTAGACTGCCTAAATGAAACTGCAAGTCTGAAGGCGGCAAGTTGTCTCAGATCAACTTTGTACAGCTCTGAGGCTCTTTGGAAGCACTTCTTCTGAGTTAGGGGATCTACAAAAAATGCCCCCAGCTCAGGTTCTTCAATAATCTTGCCATCCTCAAACTCTATTCCTTTAGGCAGACTATGATCAACTCCTTTTATTTCAATGGCATAGTCGCCCTGTTCAATCAGCGTAAGGAGTAGCTCCATCTCTGTATCCTTCCTTGTTCTCCTGGCCTTTATTTTTGGATGTGTCACAAAGACACCTTCACTAACTTCCTTAGAAATCAGGCCAAGATCCTTTACTCTTTCCATCAACTTCTTGACATATGCCCTGATCTGTTTAGCAGTTTCAGACTTTGATTCACTCAGGGCAACTGCCAGCTCAATCCACTCCCTGTATCCCATCTGAGCTACATCAGTGTGGTCATAAGTTTCCAATTCTGGGCCTGTTGCACCCATCCTTGTTATTTTAAGCTTCCACTGACTGCCTTTCCTTGATACAGGGACAGCTTTGACAATTGCTTCCTTGGCTAGCCTTCTTTCAGCAACATCATGAAACTTTTTCTTAGCCAAGTTGTCAAAGTGGTATTGAGCTCTTGCATGGGGTACTGTTGATTTGGTCACAGAGACCTGAGTACCTTTCTCTACTTCCTTCTCTTTCTCCCCTGCTGATTGTCTGGCAGCTTCCATTATTTTCTTTTGCACCTCCAAGGTAGACATTTTAATTTTCTTTGCTTCTTGGAGTGCAAAGGATTTAGCAGCTTTAGCAGATTCTTCTTCTTTTCTCAATTCCTCCAGAGCTTGAAGTTGTTCTTCTCTAAACTCAAAGTACTTGTGCATAGGAAGACCCATCTCTTTAGCCCTGGCCTTGTGAAATTGAATTTCTGCCTGTTTCTGCTGTATGGGATCATCAGCTGCCTTTTCTTTTCCATTAGCTGCTGCTGTAGTGACAGCAGCCTCAGGAATTTCCTCTTCTTCTTCTTCAGATAGAATTAAGCGCCTCCTTTTACTGCTAGGCCTGTCCTCAGGAATGACTTCCTCCCCCTTAGACTGAGCAGGGTTTGGAGAGACAGCCTGAGTAGGCATAGCAGCTTGAGAGGCACCTTCAGCTGCACCTGTTTCAAAGACATCTGCTGGCTGACCAGTGTGAGTTGCAGACACTGGTATCTCCTTAGGAGAAGAAGTTTTCTCCCCCTTAGACTTAGTCTTCGAGGCAGATGACTTCTCCCCCTTTGAAGGAGATGAAGCAGCGACTTCAACACCTGGTCTGCCTGAAGACACAAAGTCAGCAGGCTTGCCAGCAGGGTTAGTAGAAGGTTTAGGACCAACAAGGCTAGTCACTAAGTAAGCCAAGTTATCCTTCACCTCAGTAAGCTGGGAAAGACAGGTCTGAAGAGAAGAGGAGTGAGAATCAGCTAGGGAGGTTAGCTTAACTATGTTTTCCCTATCAGATGCTGTGAACAGCAAACTTTGAAGCTGTGCAAGATGTACTTCGAGAGAATCTTGCACATCACCAAGGTTTGAAGACACAGTATTAGATAGGGAGCCAATTAAGGTGGTCAGGCTGGCCAGAGTGGCAGGAAGAGTAGAAGTGCAAGAAGTAATAAGTGATGACAGCTGTTTGGAAATAGCTATCATTGAGGACACAGAGTCCTGCTGAATGGAAAGAATAGAGGAGAGGGAGGTGGATACATTTTGCAGCTGAGCAGTGAGTGCTAACAGCTGTGGAGAATGATCAGGTTGTGAGGCGGTAGGGAAAGAGGTCTTGAACGAATCAAAGAACCCCTGAAGCTGTGCAGACACAGAGTCTGATATGATGGAGGGTAGAGAGTGCATGGTGTTTTCCAAAGAACCAACTTTGTTGGTCAGCAAAGAAAGCTGATCCTTCAAAGGCAGGACTTTGGGAGATGGAGGTGTATGGGTAGATTGTTTTGAGTGGGTAGATGGAGAAGATGATGATGAAGCTGGTGTTTGAGGATGTGATAGAGAGGGAAGAGGGACTTTGGACAGAAGCTCCATAGCCTGGGCAAAAGTAAGATGACCCAGGTTGGAGGGATCAAGGGGTCCTTCAGCAGCGGCTGTAGCTGCATCACTAGGAGAAGGGGATGATATTTGGGGCCTTTCAGATGCTGCTTGTGTTGCAACACCCTCATGAAGACCAGTGGTGGTTCCCTCTGCAGTGCCTTGGTCTAAAGGCACCTCATCATTGGGAGATGGGATATGCATTTCAACATCAGCAGTGGTGAAACCTGCTGATGGAATTTGCATGAAGGGAGTAGCCTCACCAGAGGGATGGTATGATCCCTGAGGTTCATCAGCCTGGGTTGTTGGTCCCTCAGCAGCTGTTTGGTGTAGAACAACTGTATCATGGGGAGCAGAAGTTTGAGGCTGAGCTGCTGATTGGTCAATATCAGCAGCGTGGGCACCTCGTGCAGACTCAGGGTGTGAGGAGATATGAGTGGGGGACAGTGTGGACACAGTATGGAGTGGAGAGGACTCCTGTCTTTCAATATCCTCAGCCTGTTGGGAGGCTGGGATAGTTGAAAGTGGGTATCTCCGTTTGTACAACTGGTTCCTGTTGGGAGGAACCAGAGGGTCTAGGCTGACTCTGGGTAGACTCAGATTGGAGTGAAGCAGGCTCCAAATGAGCTGAACCTGCTCCCAAAATAGGAGAGGCAGCTGGGGTTGCTTCTTTTTCAACTGAACCCTGTTGAGAGGGAACAGAGGAAGTGGTTCTTTGGGTTGGTTTCCTTTTGGTGCGTTGGTAGTGAATGGATGAAGTGGGTGATTGTGGAGAGGGGAGAGGATCTGTATGGACAGGGTGTGAGACTGGGTTAGGAACAGTGGGGCTGTCCTGTTCAATGGTCTCTTGTGCCACAGAGGCACCAGCCATTAAGGCTTCAGGCTCAACAAATGAACCAGGGTGAGGAGCCTGCTCCTCCTCAGCCACAGAGGCTAAAGGAACAGACTCAGACTGAGCTGTTTTGGCCTTCTTTTTCACAAGCCCAGCTTCAGCAGTTGCCAGGGTCCTCTTTACAAGTTTGGACCTGGCTTTGGATTTTCTGGCGGGAGCAGCAGCTTCTGGATTCACCCTCACAGCAGAGGGTCCTTCCACCAAACCTAACAACCTCCTCATTGGTGTGGATAGAGGAGGCTCATTGGGTAGAACTGGGGTATGAAAAATTCTATTCCCTATGACAGGGAATGCAGCAGACTTAAGTAATGGCTGGGAATTGTATAGTTGCTCACCCCAAACATGACTGAAAATGAGGCTCAGAAACCTGGGATAACGGACAGCAGCTGGTCTTGGCTCTTGCTGCACCAGGTTTCTCAGGTTCGAGAAGATCCACTTAGCCATGTCAAGAGTAGTCCCATCCACTAGCTGTAGGACTATTGGCACTTCATCTCTACTGAGTTGGTCGAATGAACCAACTTTACTGCTGAAGCTCATCATCACAGAAGCAAACAGAAAGCTGTAAGTAGGAGACAAGTCCTTCCTGTACAATGTTGCTCCAATTTTGGGTTCTGCTACACCACAGAAGCGTAGCAGATTTCCCATTTGTTCGTCTTCAGGCTGGGGCAGATCATATGACTCAGCAACAGGCAGATGAAGGACCTCCCTCAGAAGATCAGCAGTTATCTCAATGGTTTGAGTCCCATTAAGAATAGTTCCTTTGAGGACTGTGGTGTTGGGGTTGTAAGAACAAGTGTACCAGAATTCATACACCATCTCCTGGTACAGGACACCAGGAGTTGCAGTCATTGCATAGTTCAACGGATGAACTTGCAGAAATTCCACCATCTGATCGTAGCCTTTTCCCACATAGTTTTTGGGAATAGTGAGGTTTGCTACGTAGTTTGTGGGTTTGATGGTCAGCATTGTGGTGACTGATGAATGTTTGACAACATCATCACCAACGAACACTGGAAGAAAGGGGTTAGGTCTGTGAGCCATTTGGGAATTCTTAAGGTTTGGAGAAGCAGAGGACACTTAGTCGATTTTTAGGGTTCTTGAGGATTTCTGGAAATGATGAGGAAGACGAAGATGAAACAGTGGTTTGGTATTTATAGGATTTGAATGTGAGTGTGTATGAGAGAGAAGGTTTGGGCGGTTCGATTTGAAATGTTAGTTAACGGAAAACGGAACGGTTGTCCATGTCAGAAACATTTGTCAGACCACTTGACCTTTTTAATCACTAACACACGTAACCCACATTATCCGCAGTAATTAAGTTAAATAAAACATAAATTAAGTAACTTAAGTTTGAAGAAAGGTAATTAAAACTGTTGGTCCAAGCTGTTGGTCAAACCTGTGATAAGTTGGGTCAACACACGCTGTTCAGTCTTCAAGCTGTTCATTCCTCAAACTGTGCCTTCAGCCTGCTCTCTTTTGTAAGAGCAGGTTGTGTTCAATAGTTGAACAGGTTACAAGACAATGGCTTGTAAGACAGTGTGAAGAAGTGAACAGGGTGAAGATTGGACCATCAGAGCAGGCTGGACGAATAAACTGATTTTGTTCAGCCTGTTGTATGCTCAAGCTGTTCAAGTTTTTCAGACAAATGACTAAGTACAGAACATGTATAACCTGTTCTGCCTAAGCTGTTCAGAGAAACTTGAGCAGTGTGAAACACACAAATTCTTAGACCTTTGAGAAACACTTAGTCACTCTTGTTTAACATGCCCAGCTTGCTGACAAAGTAATTAAACCTTGTTTCATCCAGAGGTTTGGTGAAAATGTCTGCAAGCTGTTCATTTGTGGAAATAAAACTTACCTCCACATTACCTTTCTGAATGTGATCTCTGATGAAGTGATGTCTGACTTCAATATGCTTTGTTCTTGAATGAAATACTGGATTGTTGGAGATGGCTATGGCACTTGTGTTATCACACAGAATAGGAGTTTTCCTATACACAAGGCCATAATCTTCAAGCTGATGCTGCATCCACAGAATCTGCCCACAGCAGCTTCCAGCAGCAATGTATTCAGCTTCAGCAGTAGAAGTGGACACTGAGTTCTGCTTCTTGCTACTCCAACTGATCAACTTTCCACCAAGGAGTTGACATCCACCTGTTGTGCTTTTTCTATCTAACCTGCAGCCTGCAAAATCAGAATCTGAATAGCCTGTTAGTTCAAGGCTTGAGTCTTTGGGATACCAAAGACCCAAACCTGGTGTACCCTTCAGGTATCTGAAGATTCTTTTAACAGCAGCTAGATGAGATTCCTTTGGATCAACTTGGAACCTAGCACACAGACAGGTGGCAAACATAATATCAGGTCTACTAGCAGTTAAGTATAGCAAGCTCCCAATCATGCCTCTGTAAGCTGTTACTGAAACAGCTTTGCCACTGGCATCAGCATCCAATTTTACATTGGTTGCCATTGGGGTTTTAATACGAGAACTTTGATCAAATTTTAACTTTTTCAATAGATCTAAAGTGTACTTTCTTTGATTTATAAAAATTCCAGTTGAGGTTTGTTTAACCTGTAATCCTAAAAAGAAAGTTAGTTCTCCCATCATACTCATTTCATACTTAGATTTCATGAGTAATGAGAAATTCTTGCATAGCTGCTCATTAGTAGAACCAAATATTATGTCATCCACATAAATTTGAACAAGCATAATGTCAGACTTCACCTTCTTTATGAACAGTGTAGTATCCACTTTACCTCTGGAATACCCATTGCTCATAAGGAACTCAGTAAGAGTGTCATACCAGGCTCCAGGGGCTTGTTTGAGACCATAGAGAGCTTTGTCCAACTTATAGACAAAACCTGGATGTTGTTCATTTTCAAAACCTGGAGGCTGCTTGACATAAACTTCTTCTTGCAGCTTCCCATTCAAAAATGCACTCTTCACATCCATTTGAAATACCTTAATGCTCTTATGCAGCGTAGGCTAGATACAACCGAATTGCTTTCTAGCTGGCCACAGGAGCAAATGTTCATTCATAGTCAATTCCTTCCTCCTGGTCTGTAACCTGAGCAACAGTATTGCTTATTTCTAATGACAGACCTTGCTCATCCATTTTTATTTCCGGAAGACCATTTTGTGCCAATTATAGTTTTACCTTTAGGGGCAGGGACCAACTTCCATACTTTGTTCCTCTCAAACTGATTGAGTTCTTCTTGCATGGCAGTGATCCAATTGGCATCTTTTAATGTTTCATCAACCTTCTTTGGCTCCATCAGTGAAACAAAACTAGAGAACATACAAAAGTTCCCTAAGCTGTCCCACCGAGTTTGTATCCCTTTGTTGATGTCACCAATTATTTGATCATTGGGATGACACCTGATCCACTTAGGATCATTTTTCAATGATGATTTACCTGAGTTGTTAACATCTTCAGCAGGTCCTGTTGAACAGCTCTCAAGATTTTCAGACACACTGTTGTCTTGAGCCTGTTCACTTGTTGAACATGTCTGACCACTGTTGAACATAT
>JAANYP010004561.1:0-41272 GCA_020465985.1 Centrapalus pauciflorus | reverse complement strand
AAACAGCTTAGACACACAGATACTGATTTACACAGAAGGCTTGCATTCATGAAAATCACACTTGCACGTTCACTCTTGGTTTCAGCACTTAGCTTTCTTCACTCTTCTTTCTGTCCTTAGAAGCTTCCTTTTATACCCATTCAGAGGATCTAAGAGAAACATCTTCATTGGACGAAATGAAAAAGGAGAAGTCTTGTTGAAAAGACAACATAACCTTTTCTGCACTTTTCTGAAAAGCAGACTTGTCTTCACATGTGCAGAACTTTTGTCTTTTTACTTTGTCTACTGTTGCATTGCCTTTAACTAATTTAGGAATGTCAACTTTGCGTCTTTCTTCCTTGTAAAGGCCTATTTTGATATAAGAAAAAGGTCTGTCACCCTTTTTCAAATAACCTTTTGTCTTCATGTTACTGAACAGCTTGGGCAGGCTGAGCAGTTCTGTTTTCCACTTTGTCTTCGACTTTGTAAACTGATCTTGTAGTCAAAAACAATACATGATGACTTGGAAACATATTCCATAAAGTGTTTAGCATGTTCACAAAGAACAGGTTCTGTTCACAAAGAACAGAACACTTTAAAATTGCCCAACCTGCTCAACAGTGTAGAGCAGCGTAGACAGTTTATGTCCAGCCTGTTCAGGAGACAGAGCAGCTTGGACAAACTGTCTTAGTTGCAACACATGCAACATATAGAACAGCTTTAGACTGATATTGCAAATCATTTTCAGGTTTCAATAAGGCATATAACAGGCCTTAAATTCAACCTTCAAATGCATCAATAGGTTTGATTATAAATCTCCCCCTCAGATGTAGAACAGGTTTGACTGAGGCTTTTTTGTGCCTAACACAGTCTCTTGCTGTCGATCAAGGTATCTCTCTATTTTTCTCAGATTGTAGTATCATGTTTATGAACTTGATTTGTGAACTTGTTTGGTTTGTTTCTATTTAAATATCTGAAACAAATAATTATGAACTTGTTTATGTTGTAGTTTGAAAGGTTTCAGATTAAATATCTCAGAACTATGAACTTGTTTATGATGTAGTTTATAAGGTTTCAAATTAAATATCTCAAATTTAAGTTGTTTATGTTCAAAGAATTATGCTTGTTATGAATTTCTTTACGCTTGATTATAATGTAGGTTTAAAAGATTGATATATTTGATCTTGTTGTAACTCTTGGTGGGGATGGAAACGTGCTTTGAGTATTTCTTTTGGTATGTGCAACGTTTCGTCTTTAGGCAAACAATAAGTTGCATGTATAGTAGAAGTATCATTGCCACTGATGCATTGAGGTCAAGATTGCACTAACTTAGAGCCTACTGATTACATCTCCATTAGTGTATTCCATGCCACGTTCGCCTTCAATGTTCTAATTTCTAAAACATAGCAAATTGAACAATGGGGATATTACAAATGGTAGTTTGGAGTGGATTGAAAGATCAAAGAGTTAATGAAAATTAAATAAATTATAATACAAATGCTGCAATCTGTCATGTTCCTTTTTGGTATTATCATATATGACATGTTAAATATAAAGTTTCTGTCATGTTGCTTTTTTCTGTCATGTTACATTTCCTTTCATAACTTATCAATCTTTCTTAAATATAAAGTTTAAGTATATGAGCTTGTTAAATATAAAGTGGGTATGCTCAAAAGTGAAGAACATATTGATTTAGTTCAAGAGAATTGTGTTTTTGTGGCCTTCTAGGAGCAATTTCATCTTGTCCTGGCTAGTGTGGTCATGCTGATGGGTTTGCGAATTTATCCATGGTCAATTTGTCAATATGCTTTTCTCTTCATTGGTAGGCATGCAATATTTTTAATCATGTATAATTGAGCAAACTTTCAAACAAAGGCAGTATACATGGTGCTCTTCAGAATGACCTGTTAGAGGCTATTCATCTTCTGCGCATAGGTGTCAATTGGCTGGTCAAAAGGATAGGCTAACAAGTTAATATGGTTATATAGATGCACTATAACCCAAACTGACTTTTTTACATAAAATGGTTTTGAAAACCCCCCTTCCAATTTAAGTTTTGTGTATGTCACTGCACTTTGACCTATCTATCCTGTTGATATAGGCTGACTGAAATGTTTTGGCAGATACATACATGAAGAAGCTCCAGAAGAAGAAAGGAAAGGCTGTTGGTGTTGCTTAATAATACTAGACTTGTATGTCTTATTTTTTTGAAGGATTGACTTGGAATTTTGTTGACCTTTGTATTGTTAGCTATTAGCTTTGACTTGCATGAATGAAGAATATGCAAGGCTTTACTATTTCATTTGTTGGCATGGTATGTTCACTGTAACTTTGCATCATGTTTGATCCAATTAGTTTATTTTGGGTTAAAAAGTTTAAAAAGTTTCAGATGCAAAGTTGTAAACCAGTTTATTCAAGTAAATTATTGTTTTCTCCATTTTGGACTGCAACATGGTTAGCGTGTTAAAATATGATGTGTAATTTACTAATTTCTGGTTCTAAAAGACCCATGTTGACATGTTGGTTTCGATAATGTTGGTAATTTTTTTGTTTTATCAATAAAATGTTTAATTATGATTGCAGATAATAAAATATTTAATTCGGTAGAATTCTCTGTTGTACCAAACAAGAAACATGGTTCTCTGTTACATTTTTCTGTTGAATCTCGGTTCTACCAAACAGATGAATCACTTCTCTTTCTTCAGACCGATTCCCTTTTTCAGCAATTCCATTCTCTATTGTCATTTCTCTGCAATTCCATTCTCTGTACCAAACGCACCCTTAAAACCTAGCTGTGACATGTAACTCATTTATTATGCCTAATTACGAGCTCTATTTTTCTCATTATTTAGTGTAACGTCTGTCATGCACTCAAGAAGAATTGCTTTGACGTTTTATTTAAATGTTGGTATACTTGTATTATTATGTATGTTTCATATATTAACTTGTATATATGGTTGTATACGGTAATTCTATTTTGTTCAAACATAAATTTAAAAAATACTTTAACAATGATTCAATACAAATTCTTTAGTACATAATTTGTCTCATGTTCAAATATAAATTTTAGTCTCTATAATATTACATTTGATATATAAGATCACATTCCCGCCGCAATGCGCGGGTACTACAACTAGCATATATATATAAATATATATATATATATATATATATATATATATATATATATATATATATATTTATATATATATATTCTCCATGCACACACACATATAGTTAACATGCTGGATTCATGAATGGTTTCGGTAATAGATACACACACACACACACATATATATATATATATATATATATATATATATATATTATATATATATATATATATATATATATATATATATATGTATGTATGTATGTATGTATGTATGTATGTATGTATGTATGTATGTATGTATGTATGTATGTATGTATGTATGTATGTATGTATGTATGTATTCGATGCACACACATATAGATTAACAAGCAGGATTCATGAAGTTTCAGTACCATCCATACCGAAACCATTCTAGGTTTCGGTATTTCACATATAGTCTCGGTAATCTTCATGTTTCGGTAGGTTGAGGTACCAAGTGTAGAGATTTCGGTAGCTTCATATAAGTTTTGGTATTACCGAAACTCTAAGTGGGTCTCGGTAATTTTGTACATCTCGGTATATATGGTTTCGGTAGGCATGCACACACTCACTGCTCATATGTTTCTGAACTCCTCGGTATCTTATGTATGTTTCGGTAAAAAGTGTGTGAGTTTCAAATATTACCGAAACACATGAAGGTTTCGGTATTCTCCTCATGCAAACACAAATGTTACGACACATAAAACAATAAATTAAACTCTAGAATGTGCTTTGTATTTACTTGCTATAACATTTGAATTGAAACTAAACATCAATTTGATGTTTGCTAGCATCTTGGTTCGGTTTTGGCCACCAAGGCCGTAACCCATAAAACACACACTGTACACACACTTTAGAGTATTTAAGTTTGAAATTACCTCAAGAAACATGTAGATTGATCCTTAACGAACAATTTCCAACTTGAATCACCGAATTCCGTTGAGAAATAAGTGAGAAATCGAAGCCGAAAAATGGAATGTATTTACGGAGTCGTTTTGGAGTTACAGAAAGAAAAATGAAGAAGATGAAGTGAGTAATACTCACGTTTACAATTTATATATATATATATATATATATATATATATATATATATGTCTATATGTAGAAATTTGACAATTTGCACCTCGATCCTTAACTTTAAATTACTTACATAAACGGTTTAATTTCCATGGAAAATTACCAAAAAAGGTAATATAAAATACAAAATTTGACAACAAAAGGTATTGTAAAAAAAATTTTGCCAAGAAAGGTAATATAAAATTCTATTTTGGCCGAGAAAGAACATGAAATTCAAATTTTAGGTCAAGAAAGATCATCAAATATTATTCGCTTGCCAAAAAAGGGAACATAAAATTACAAATTTACCGTCTTAATTTGTCATCAATACCCTTTTTCGTCAAATTTGAATTTTATGTTATCTTTCTTGGCCTAAAAAATTTTAAATTACCTTTATTGGCAATTTTTGAATTTTATATTACATTTCTTTGGTAACTTTCCCTAATTTCTAATCTTTTATTGGTGTGACACAATTATATTTCATGCCAAGTATATAATTCTATAATTCGGTCATGTTTATAATTTTGACCAAGCACATTAATTTAATTACTTAATAGCACTAATTAGCAATCAATTTCATAAAAATTGCAAATTACATCAATAACGCACATTACAGCATAAACACATAAATACATAACCTAGAAAATAAGGTGTTACATACCTTGGGCACGAAGTATGTTTTCATCATCACTCGTCTTAACTCCTATTCTAGTATGAGGTCGACACGAACGATTTGATTGCAATAACTCGTCTTATGATAATCAACAATATAAGCATGAACACAAAAACACAATCATGTGATTAGCTAATGAAAACCACATGGAATGTATCAATGTTATATAACAAAAGTTCTTGACAAAATATAAAAAACTTCACTATGAATTATCCCCAGAAGTAACCGTGATGAGATTAGCCCTCCACAGCCTTCAAAGATTGCATCTTGATTGGTGAAGAGATTTTCAAGGTGTTGGATTGTCGAATGGTTGAAGCTGAAGTGATATTGGTGTAGATTTGGTGTTAAACAGAATTCTGGGGAATGGTGGAGGTGAAAGAGGGGCTTTGGATGTGTGTGAGATCCCTCTTAGACGTTCTATGGCCTCCCTTTCTATAGATTTCTCAAAACCCTAACAGAATCAATTGATGTTTATCCATTCATTTTGCGAAATTCCGTTTGAACGGACTGATGGGGTTTTGGGCGGATTAGTCTGCTGAGGCTCTGACATTCTTCTAAAAACCTTCTGATCTCGGGCAAATTGATCACCTTCTGGCAGATTGCTTCGCTGCTTCTTTTCATGTCTTTTCACTCCAAACAACACCAATCTTAGCCATCTGCTTCCACCACCTGATTCAAACAAAATACTTATGAAAGTAGCTTATATTCTACAAAAGTGATGCATTTACATGTAAATTGACCACGAAAACCTTAATGTAAAATGCATCGATCAAATACATAAATTCAAGTGATCCTTACCTCAAATTGATGTTTGCAGTTGTTGTAGTTCATTCCCAACTACACAAATCCAGACTTTTGCGCCTTAATTTTCAACCAATTCGTATTCTTGATTTGTAGAGAGAGAGAGAGAGAGAGAGAGAGAGTGTGTGTGTGTGTGTGTGTGTGTGTGTGTGTGTGTGTGAGTGTGTGTGTGTGTGTGTTAGCCATAAGTTTTAGTGAGGGAAAATGTGTGCTTCAAGATAATGAACGACCACACACCCACACACACACACACCCCCCCCCCCCCCCCCCCTCTTATTTACTTTATTTTTTCAAGTTTGCTACTTATATTTTCTTATTATAACATTTCATATCTTAATTATTTCCATTATTATTTTAACACTACTCGGCGTCCATTTTTTAAATATCCCTTTCCTTGAATTTTCACTCTAACAACAATGATGATCCCTCATCATTAATTTATTATTTTAACACCACTCGCCATTCATCTTTTAAATATCCATTTCCATGAATTTTCGCTCTAACAACAATAATGATCCCTCATCATTAATTTGTTATTTTAACACCACTCAGCGTTCATCTTTTAAATATTGCTTTCCTTGAATTTTTGCTCTAACAACAATGATGATCCTTCATCATTATTTTATTATTTAATTAAATTTCCATAATTCATATAAACTTTCCATTACATTTTATCTTATTCTATTTAAATTAGGATTTCAGATCATCAAAATACACTAATTAAATCTTAACTGTTTCATTACATATAATTCAAAATTTTTGGACGTTACAGTAAACAAAAGAAATCCTCATTTAAATCCAAGCATAATTTTTTTATTGATTCACCACATTTCTTAATCCACATGGACTTGTTTGGACAATTTAATACCCCAAGTCTAGGAGCTAGAAGATACACTCTGGTAATGGTTAATAAGGTCTCCAAGTACAATTGAGTGTTCTTATGGTCAAAAGAGAGGCTTCAAGAGAAATTATTGTATTTGTGAAGAAGATGGAGCTACTAAATTTTACCCATGTCAAGCAACTTATAAATGATCATGATACTGAATTCAGAAATAGTACATTTGAAGAAAACTGTGAAGAAATGAAGATCTCTTAAAACTTTCAATGATCAAAACTCCTTAACAAAATGGAGTTGCAGAGAGATAAAACATAGTATCATTGAAGCTTCAAGGACTATGTTATGTGCATTGCGTCTCCCACCTTCATTCTAGGCTGAAGTTGTCAACAATGTTTGTTTTACTCAAAACATGTCACTAGTGGTGAAAGATTCAACAAGACTCCTTATGAACTTTTTAAAGGGAGGAAACCTAATATAAGTTTTTCCCATGTGTTTGGATTCCCCTGTTTCATTCTAAAGGAGAGGTAACAACTTGCAAAGTTTGGACCAAAACCTGATGAAGGTGTGCTTGTTGAATATTCCTTAATATCCCAATCTTACAGCGTATACAACCTTAAAAGGAAGGTGATTGATGAATTATCAATGTCACATTTGAAGACTCTCCTGATTCACATTTTTCAATGAGTCATTAATCTATTTCAGAAGAATTTAGTTTTGATGACTTGCTACATTCCAAAGCTAATGGAAACTCTAAAGCTTCCACTTCATCAAGAATGGAACCTAGTCTTTATGAGGAATATGATGATGACTTTGTTGGTACACCCTATGTGTATAAGTGTACTGACATTATCCAAAGTCTTTGTCTATGTACTCTCAATGCAAACCTTCCTTCAGCCTCAAGTTATATGTTGAACACTGGTGTCACTCATTCATTAAGTGAGCAATTTATGAACACTGATGTGTCCGGTATTCAAGATAGATGCTCTTTAGAACCTATTGAAAATGTTGCTGGTGGTGAAGATCAAGAAGAAGAGTATGCATTGAAAAATGATCCTAAGTAGATCAAGTGTTACCTAAGTGAGCAGATTATTGATGATATAAATAAAGGTGTGCAAATAAGGAATGATACACTTAGAACTGATGTATTTTCATAAGCTTTTTACTACAAATGGAGTCTAAGAAGATATTTGAAGCCTTGAAGGATGTCAGCTGCATCACTACCATGCAAGAGGAACTCTATCAGTTTAAGAGAAATAAAGTATGAAAGATAGTCCCTATACCCAAAAGAAAAACAATCATTGATACAAAATGAGTGTTCATGAATAAAATGGATGAAAAATATTCATGTTATTAGAAGTTTTAGCAAGCCTGGTTACTCAAGGGTACATCGTACATACAATAAGAGGGTATAGATTATGTTGAGACATTTGCTCTAGTCGCCAGGTTTGAAGCAATCTATACATTTCCAGACTACGTTGCATGTAAGAGCATTAAGGTATTCCATATGGATCTAAATAATGTATTTTTTTTTAATAGGAAAGTGCAAGAAGAAGTATATGTCAAGCAGCCGTTGGAAAATGTTCAAGCAATGTCTATGAGTTAGACAAAGCATTATATAGACTCAAAGAAGCCCCCAAACCCTGGCAAGTCACTCTTATTGAATCCTTATGAGTAATGGTTATTTATGAGGTAAAGTGGATAATACATTATTCATTAAGATGGTAAAATCTGATATTATGATTGTTCAAATATATGTGGACGACATTATATTTGGTTCTACTAATGAGCAGTTATGTAAGAATTTACATTGGTCATCATTGGGGTTTTGATAGGTGAACACTGATCAAATTTAAATTTTTCCAAAAGATTAAAGTGTATTTTCTTTGGTTAATAAAAACTCTAGTTGAACTTTCTTTAACTGTAACCCTAAGGAGAAAGACGGTTCACCCATCATGCTAATTTCATACTTAAACTTTATGAGCAATTAAAAATAACATTAATCATGGAATTATGTTGAGTTCATTGAGATGACTGGATTCAACATAATGTGCTTAATGTTGTTCAACTTTGCGTATTTTAGCAATCCTTGAATGAATCTAATTTATTCTAAAAGGTCCATAGGTACATGTTATCGTGGGAACCACAATAAGTTCTAACGTTACTGTGAGATTTGGTTGATATTCATAGTGATGAATATGACAAAAGTTGAACCACATTCATAGATAGCCTATTATGAACAAGTATTGGACTGCGCATATTGAGATCACTCCATGGATTTATATCATGAGTAATCTCAATTAAGGTAATCCTTATAACTGAGGTACTTATGTAAATCTAACAGTTGTCGATATAATCTCAACTCGAATCTACCGTCATTTGTAACCGAGTAGGTATAAGGATTTACAAGAGTTAGTTGTAACGGGTTCTGTAATGAAAGCCTGAATATCTAGAAGGGAATGCACATTCTCTTAACTGAGAAGAAGATATTTCTATGCCCCTTGATTATCAATGCTGAGAAAGATACATGGTCATGCTCAGACAGGACTGATATGTTATGAAATTGTCTGTTTAGTTTCAGTCAGAGATCATGAGAGTCGAGAAACAACTGTGAATGTTATGGTTGACTCGTACATGCCTAACATTCCCATGAAATATCAGTGTATAGGATATAACTTTAGCCTCTTCATGAAAAGGATGTTTTCAGGAAAAATACTTAAATGGGAGTAAGGCCTTTTATGATCTTGGATGCAATAAGTGTCTAGTCATGACCTCCTCAAGGTGCATGATGCGGGATAGTAATGATTTTCTGACACAAGTGGGAGTATGATGGATTTTGTGTGTGTAAAAATAATATTACTACTATATCATAGCTGACATCAAAAAACACTCAAGGGTCACAATGATGAGCACAAACTGAATAGGGTTGATTGAACAAATGAATAATAATATTTGATATTATTATTAAAAATCAAATGATCTTAGATATCAATATATGTGATTAAATAGATTATTGGATTATTAATTACATATGTTAGAATTTAAATGTTGTAACACCCTCGAACTAACTCCCAAAGCCACGTAAATAACACGTCATCAGCAATATAATATAATAATCCCTACCCTATTCCCCAATACATACACGCGGAAACCTGATAATTTTAAAGCTTTAATTACATAATTAAGTCACGGAAGTCCCTGAATATATCACATACTATCCGAAGTATAAGTAAACAATCCCCAAAACACAACTACCTCTAGCACAGGTAGCTAATTCCTCGAAAGATGTCACGGTAACCCTACTTGGGTACAGCAGGCCTACTAGAACTCCGATCGCCTGAGACACACACAAAACACACACAGGGTCAGCTAACGCTGGTGAGAATGCAAGAGTTAGTGTACGATTATAAATCTCAATTAAAGTAAGCTCAACAATAAAACGTTCAGCGTTCTCTACTGAACAAGCATATGAAATCCCACATGATACTCAAATAGGTACTCAACTCGTGTGGACGAATCCACGTACCCAAATCCCTAGACCGCACAAAGCAGCCGTCGGGACTCAAAAGGGAATCGGGAGCGACCCGACCCCTGCCCAGTCATACGGTTTAGTAACTCGAAAGCTCAAGTGTCTCAAATCTCATATCACAAAACAAAGTTCTCAATAAAACACAGTAATACAAGCATGATAATATTTCGATAAAAACTCGTAAGAAAACTCATAATATCTCGTAAAAAGCTCAGTAAAGGATCATGCAAGTATTAATAAATAATCGTACAAGTATCTCAATAAAAGCATGCAAACTCACCTGCCCTGAATTCTCACCACTCAGTCTCGGTTCCCTGCCCGTCCCCAACCTTATCAACTCGAGACCCTGGAATCACAACACAATACTCAACATCACAATATCAACTCAATAACTCTATACACAGCACTCAGATAACTCGCACGAGCCCAGATAACCAACCACTAAACCCACACGACCCGAAAACCCAAACACAAGACTCCCAGCCAACTCACACAATCCCAGATACCCGAAGACGCATCCTACATAACCCAAACCCTAACTCTCAGAACCCACACCTAAGACCCACAAGGCCCAAAGCCCTAACCGTAACCCTAGTCGCATCGTGACTGCACTCAGCCAATCGCGACCGCACTGACCCCATCGCGTACGTAGACGCACTCACTCCTATCGCGGCCGCACTCACATTGCGGTCCACGCTCCGACCCAAACCGCCAGCGACCACCTCAAGAACATCGCGGCTCGCGATCCCATGATCACGGCCGCGCTCACGGACGAACAGCTCTAGTGAGCTCTGTTTCTCGCACAGAACCGATTTTAAACCCAAAAACTCAATCACAACTCGATTTAACTTAACTGAACCACCCCGAAAGTGATCAGAAACATACATAAACACAATTCACAATCTCAAAAACGATCAGCAACAATTAACATACGAATTTAACCCCCAAAACTTACCTTAGCTTAATTGAAGAATTCGATGTTGATGGCAACCTCAAAACTCAGCTCAATCCTTGAATATGGAAGCTTCTTGCTACTGGAATTGGAAAACCCACATACACACACTTAATTCACTGGGATTGAAATGAAAATAATGAAAGCAACTAAGCAACCACCTCAACCTTATATACGTTTTCGTTTTAACTCGGTCTGACACCCAATATCCGAACCCGCTACCCGAAAATACAAACTTTATATCACCGGGTCCCCAATTTAACTAATAATTCTCAAAAATATAATCTCTTTTTAAAACTTTACTCTGTCGCCCGGTTAACCCAACAATTTTATCACGTGACACTTCCACGTATAACTTAATAATTGGTCCAACTCAATTATAATACTATAATCAACCCAATCACATAATTTCACGTCCCCGTCCCAAAAGTGGGATGTTACAAATGTAATAAAAATTATTAAAAGGACTAAATTTTTCATTAGATGACACTAACAAAAATTCATATTTTATAGAGTTATATTTGATAATAATTATAAAATAAATTAGCGTCTTTATTTATATATCATTAGGCACTCATTTAATGGTTAAATAAATAGATAATGTCATAAATATTTAAACAAAGATGTATATATTTAAATTTGGTAAATAATTAGTCTTTTGTTTATTTGATAAATAAAATGATAATGATGATAATCAATTAAAAACAAAGATGCATATATTTAAATTTGGTTAGTTTCATCCACTTAATTTGTTGGGAAAAATTCAAGAAACTTCCAGCTCTTTGATTTGACTTTCTCGTGAAGTTCTTGAACTTTCTTGCATGAGTTTTTTTATTTTGATTCACTATTTGGCTTCGATATCTGATATTTCAAGGATCTAGTAAATCAAGATATTCAGAACCTAATGTTGCATATATTGAATATTTTCTCTCAAATACACTTATGAATGAGAGAATTTCAATACTTTTAAAATTAATAAGGAAATTTCTCTTGGAAATTTACTTATATACTACTTTCCTAGCTTTCTTCTAATTACAAGATTAGTCCTTGAACTTCTATTTGTAGTGCTTTTCACTTCTATAATTAATACCTAACATAATTTGTAGATAATTATGACTACTTTAATTATCTAATTAAGGGGATAATTATCTAATTTAAATGTGACGCACTTGATCTATAACTGTAGGTCCCAAAAGGTTTTCCAAGTATGTTGTAAGTTGTAGAGGGGGCAGGGTGAATACAACTAATTAAAATTTCAACACACTTTCTCATTTATTTCAATTTTAGTTGGACTTCAAACTTATTTTCGAATTTAATTCCAAACAATGTTTAAAATTAATTAAATTCAAACTTACTCAGGTTCGAAAGAGTTAATTCAAATTGATTTCGAATTAAATTAATTAAGTTTGAATTCAAAATTTTTTTGAAACAATAACAAGTCTACAAAGGTTTATTGAGATGGACCACGAGGTCGGAAAAGCAAATTCTCCACCAAAGTTGATGAAATTGGAGGATTATTATAGGTGGAAGGATAGGTTCGCCGACTTCGCTACATTTAATGACATGAGGATGTGGATATGTATTGACGAGGGATATGTTCCTCCTACTACAGAGGTTGAAGGCCGTCAACGTGTCTTGTCTTATCAGAAGATGAAAGATGATGATAAGAAACTTTATGAGGCCGAGAACCGAGCATTCTCGATCATTAGAATGGCTTTACCTCAGGAGATCCTACATACCTTTCGCAATCAACGCACAGCAAAAGACTTGTGGGATGCTCTGGAGAAAAGGTGTGAGGGAAATCCCAGGGTTAGGAAAAATAGAATGGAAATGCTCAAACAGCAATTCGCGATATTCAAGGCTTTGAAGAACGAAAAGCTGGATGAGACAAAAACCAGATTCTATCATTTATTAACTGAGTTAGACAACCACGATGTAGAGTATAGTGAGTCAGAGAAGACTGTCAAAATTCTAGATGCTTTACCAGCCAAATAGGAAATGTATGTGGCGCTGATAAAACATGATGAAGACAAGTTCTATACTCTAACTCTAGAAAATGTCATAGGAACGCTGAGGGCCTATAACTTTGAACTGCTGAAGAAGGAACGGAATTATAACCAGGTACAGGATCCGGATATGTATTTTGGGAAGTCCAAACCTTCAAGGGGCAAGTGACGTGAAGATGGCTACAGTATTCTTTTCAGGAGAAACATCGACTCTGGTTGAAGTAGAAGACTCAGTGAGCAGGGCTTTCTTAGGGTTTTCTAGACCAGAAGAAAAGCCAACTCAGTCTACATCTACATCTCAAGGGTATTCAAAGATGCCGATGAGCGCAAAATCAGCTAAAGACCATCTAAATCTGTGGCTTCATTTGTGGCTGGCCTATGGCAATTGCGTTCAAGGGAAAATCAACGATCCTGCGCTATGGAATGAAGATTATGATCAGGTGGACCCTGGTGATCTAGAGGAGATGGATCTACAATGGCAATTGGCCATGGTAACTCAGCGAGTTAAAAGGTTCATCAAGAGGACCGGCAGAAATCTCAATGTCAATTTCAATAAGATTGGGATTGATAAATCCAAAGTTAAATGTTACAACTGCCAAGGGTTAGGACACTTCGCTAGAGAGTGTCAAAGACCTAAAGTCGAGAACTACCAGAACCAGTTCCAGAATCAATCTCAAGGGAGATATCAGCAGGGTAGTTCAAGCAGTCAGGCAAATATAGCTGGTTTGTTATCCAATGTCACGTCTGACAGACAGCTCGATGGAACATACGACTGGAGTACACATCCAGAGTCCAACACTAGAGCCTTTATGGCTGAAGTCACGGAGACTGGAAGTGTCGGAGCAGAGAAACAAACAAGGGACAGCAATCAGAATGATATTAGTCCGATGTTGGTAGAAAAGTAAGAAGATCAGACAAGTCTGGAGTTCGCCGCACAGATGGCCAATTTGGGATCAGATCACGCCAACGTAATTCTGAACTTCTCTATTTTCCGTGATTTATGTGCTTTGTGTGCTACGTCTAATGATAGATTAAACTTATTACTAGAATCACATCAAAATATAACTGCTCAGAATGAATTCTTAAAATCAGACAACGCTAGCCTCTTAGACATAAAGGAAGACCTTAGAAATAAGCTTACAGCAGATGCACAAGATGTCATAGTTCTAAAAGACAAGCTCAGTGAGCAGTGTGTTAAAATAAAACTCATGTGTGAACATGTTGAGGCATTAACCAAAGAACTTAAGATCAAAGAAGTAGAGCTAGCCGAGTCTAAGGTTAAGGTAGTCGAGGTGAATAGTAAACTGGAAAAGTTTAGGAACTCATCACTGAACCTAAGGAAGATCTTAGATGCACAGCGTCAGTCTAAGAAACCTGTAGGTTCAGGGTATAATGAGAGTCTTCCACCTTTCAATGATAACTATGTACCTCAACCTCAGGAGAAAACTGAAAAACCAGTTGAATCAGAGATAGCACCTGAACCTATGTCTGAACCAGTTAAGGATAAAGAAACTAAGGTGACTAGTAATAATTTAAGATTAAGGTCAAATTTGTGTCATCCTCTAGTGATAAGCCTGTAGGACAAGCCAAAATTGACTTTAATGATCAAGAGGAGGAACTAGTCACTATAGTTGAGACAAAAGAACAAGACACTAGTGAGACACCTAAGTCAAAGGGCACACATAAGAAGCCGATTGACAAACTGTCTTGCTTTAGATGTCATGAAAAGGGACATGTTGCTTCTAGTTATCCACATAGGAAGGTAGACTCTAAACCTAAAACTGGAAAGCCGGAACAACATAAGCCTTCTACTAGTGTTGCAAGCACAAGTGGTTCTCATAACACAGAAAAAATTTTGCAAGCCACACCAAAATCTGCTGTGAAACAAACACCTGTGTCAAGTCGAACCAAAGAAGTGATTAGGACTAATTCACCAAATAGAGTCACTAATAAATCTAGGTCAGGACCGCAACAAACTTATAGGAGTACTACACCTGGAAGAGCTTACACTTCAGATAGGTCACACACTCCTGTAAGACATCAAACACCAGGTAGAGCTCAGGGATACCTATCGGAAATGCCTTATAATCGAAACTATTCAAGAGCTCCACAACAACTGCCTACATAAAGGCCGAGAGTGAACTTAAATCACTCTGCACCACAACAGGCTCTATATCAAAAAACCCAAGTCACCTGAAAGGAGAGTTGGGCATTTGAAAGAGTTCAAGTATGCGGACGAGAATGGTATTACCAAGTCAGTCATGGCTTGGGTTCCCCGTGATAACTAACCTCTTTTCTTCCATGTGCAAGAGATAACTACATGTCTAAACAACAAGTGATTCATCGACAGTGGTTGCTCTAGACACATGACTGGGGAAAGAAGTCTACTCGCAGACTTCAAGGGAGGGAATAGGGGATTGTATCATTCGTTGACAATAAAGGAGGAAACATCACCGGTACTGGAGTGGTCACAAATGGGACTATCAAACTGGATCAAGTTTATAATGTTGATAAACTGGTTCACAATCTCATTAGTGTATCTCAAATCTGTGATAAGAAGAACTCTACTTTTCACTGATACTGAGGCGTTAGTGCTGAAATCGGGATTGAAAATACCTGAAGAGTGGATACTGATGAGGGCTCCAAGGAAGAATGACCTGTACATGCTACACATGAACAAGCCAGAATATTCGATGGGACGCAATCAGTTTTATGGCACAGACGCATGGCACACTTGCACCTAAGAAAAATGAATTACATTTCGAAAAGTGGATTGGTGCAAGGTGTTCCAATGAAGAGTTTTCAGTTTGAGGACAAGTGTCTACCGTGCAAGAAAGGAAAACAACACAAGAAGGCACACAAGTCCAACACTCAGAACTCAATAGCTGTCACGTTCGATTTGTTGCATATAGACCTATTCGGACCAATCAACAAAAGGAGTATAGGTGGTAGTTGGTATTGTTTAGTTATTACTGATGATTACTCACGATTTTCTTGGGTTTTCTTTTTAGGTACAAAGGACGAGACAGCTGCCAAGCTTATCGGGTTCTTAGACCAAGTGGAAAACTCCTACGGAACGAGGGTAAAACGTATCAGGAGTGATAACGGAACAGAATTTAAAAACACGAAATTGCCTATCAAAGGGCATAGTGCATCAATTTAGTGCACCATATGAGCCACAACAAAATAGGGTGGCCGAACGGAAAAACAGGACTTTGATTGAGGCAGCAAGGACCATGCTTTCGGATTCAAAGCTTCCTACCATGTTTTGGGCGGAGGCAGTGAATACCGCGTGTGATGTTTTAAACCGGGTCCTTACTATCAAATCATTAAACAAAACCTGTTATGAAGTTTTGAATAAAAGGCCACCAAATTTAACTGGCTTCGAACCATTTGGGGTACCATGTACGTTAATGAAAACAAAATATCAACCTAAGTTTGGTGAAAAGGCTGACGAAGGATACTTCCTAGGTTATGTGCCGAACTCACCAAACAAACGGGTTTTTAACAAATCAATTGGTACAGTAGAGATTGTGTATAACATTGATGTTACAAGTTATACACATGAACCCCAAACTGGTCCGGAATGGATTTTTGATTATGACAAATTGTTTGAATCATTTAACATTCCTTCGGATGGAAATGCGGGTACAATCGAACAAGACTTATCGTCATTAAATCTGAATGACGAGGGTCAAAGTTTCCCGAGAGTGTCCTTTCCATCAACTTCTGAGCCTACAACAGTTTAAGATAGATCTCCAGCAGAGAATGATTCTGAAATGCCTACAAACGAATATCAGACAACAAGTTCTAACTCTGAAGAAAATGTAGAGTCTGAAGTCGTTCCCCCGTTAGGTGAGATAGGATCAAATTTGGGAGATAATCTTAGGGTTGACGAGATAGAAACATCGAGAATTAATAAGGATCATCCAGTTGAGAGTATCATAGGAAACCCTAATGTTGGTGTGAGGACTAGGAGTAGTTTGAATAACAACACAGTGTTGTTGTCATTGATCAATGACTCCGAGGCCTTTCACACTTGCCTCTACTCATGTTTCATCTTGCAAGTAGAGCCGGAGAATGTGCAAATGGCACTAAAAGACAACTCTTGGGTTGAAGCGATGCGAGAAGAACTGTCACAGTTTAGGAAACTTGAAGTGTGGGAGTTAGTTTCGTTACCTCGAGGAGAAGTTGCAATAGGAACCAAGTGGGTTTTAAAGTTCAAGAGAGATGATCGGGGTATAGTGACTCGCAACAAGGCAAGACTAGTGGTAAAGGGTTTCAACCAAGAGGAAGGAATCGATTACAATGAAGTCTTCGCGCCAGTGGCAAGGCTTGAAGCAATCCGTTTGTTTCTAGCTTTTGCTTCCTTCAAAGGTTTTAAGGTTTATCAACTTGACGTAAAGAGTGCTTTTCTTGATGGGAAAGTGAAGGAACTGGTGTTTGTGGAACAGCCGCCCGGGTTTACAGATCCGAAGTATCCAGACAGAGTGTATCGATTAGATAAGGCTTTGTATGGAATACATTAAGCACCAAGGGCGTGGTACGAGATGCTATCTACTCATCTTTTAGACAACGGGTTTGAAAGAGGGAGGATTGATAGTACGCTGTTTGTAAAACGGAAGGGTGAACATTTCATCTTGGTACAATTGTACGTCGATGATATCATTTTCAGGTCATCAGACGAGCAGATGTGCAAAGACTTTGAGAAGGTGATGAAGTCTAAGTTTGAGATGAGTGCTATGGGTGAGTTAAATTTCTTTTTGGGTTTGCAAGTCGAACAGAGGAAGGAGGGCATGTTTATTCATCAGACAAAGTATGTCTACGACATTCTAGAGCGCTTCGGGATGGAAGGAACCAAGCTGACAGCTCACTTCAGCACGCCGATTCAAGTGAATCATAATCTCGGACCGGGTACAAAAAGTGATACCGATGTGGATCCGACGTTATATCGGGCCATGATTAGTTCACTTATGTATTTAACTGCTTCTAGACCTGACATAATGTTTGTTATGTGAATTTGTGCTAGGTTTCAAGCTAATCCAAAAGAGATGCAAATGAAAGCTGTGAAGCGGATTCTGAGATACCTCAAGTCGAAACCGATGCTGGGACTTTGGTATCACGTGGATGGTGATCTGGAATTGGAGGCATTCACGGATTCAGACTATGGAGAATGCAGCTTGAATCGCAAGTCAACAACTGGAGGTTGTCAGTTTCTTGGAGGGAGACTCGTTTCCTGGCAATGCAAGAAACAAACTTCGGTAGCCGTGTCAACGTGCGAGGCCGAATATGTAGCTGCTGGTAGTTACTGTTCACAGGTTTTGTGGGTACAACAACAATTGCGGGATTACGGTTTGACTTATACTCATACTTCTATTAGGATAAATAACCAGTCAACTATTGCAATAACCAATAATCCTAGTAAACATAGTAAAACCAAGCACATAGAGATAAGACACCATTTTATACGTGATTGTGCTGAAAAAAAATTTAATTAAGCTGGTAGCAACAGAAGATAATAATCCTGGTTTATTTACCAAAGCTTTTGATAATTCACGTTTTGAGTTGTTAGTTCAACTAAACGGAATGCGTAATCCAGAGTAACTTGACCTTAGTAGATTTTCTTTTTATAGTAGTAGATTTCTTTCTCTTTATAGTAAGATTAATAGCTTAGTAGAATTTCTTTCTATTTATAGTAACTTAGTTTGTTAGTTTATTTTCTTATTCTTATTTATGAAAAACAAAAGAAAAAAGAGAGAAAACCATAAAAAGTTCAAAAAAAAAGAGAATATTAGAAAATGAGTTAAGTCTTAGATACATAGGTTCAAAGTGACGAAAATTAGCATAGTTGATACAATCTCTAAGTGTTTAGCTTTCACACATAATGTACCTAAAACTCTAAGTGAGATACATTATCTAGTTTGATGTGTTGGTAGGCATAATACACAAAGGGAGTCTCAAGGCTAATAAAATTTTCAAGAAAAAGTCAGACGTGTCACTAACTTAGATGTATGACCAAATGGTCTTAATTTTTATGTTAGAGACATATAGACATTGATTCTAAATGAGGTATGCAAATTTTCTGGGGGATGTATAGTAACATCAGTTACATCTTAAAGGAAAGAAAAGAATAGAAAAATCATGATACTGAATTGAGAGTCAAAACAAGTCACTCTGTTGTACGTAAGTACAGACCTGTTGCCTCTGGTTTGACTCGAGTTAGCAAGATAAGTTGCTTTGTTGTACGTTGGTACAGACCTGTCACCGCTGTCTTGCTAGCTTAAAAATAAACTTTAAGACAAACTGAGACACTCTGTTGTATGTAAATACAGAACTGTGTCTGACGTTTGCCTTTTAAAAAAAATTTGCAATACCGAAAAGTTATAAACATTGTGTGTATGCCTTGATCATAAAAGAATGTCTAAGTATGAGACACGTAAGGTAGTTTCTTGATGAATAAAAAGGCCAAGGGATATTCCAAAGTGTAACATGTTTAAAGGGATGTAATACCAACAATCGCCTAGAAATGTGTGTCACGATAAAGAATTTGACACCGCTATCTGATTGAACCTTTCTGTGACTTTCTCGCCAAAAATAATCTATTAAGTATAGGATGTAAATTTAAAAGTATTTTAGAGTAGTTTAACTTTAAATTTTGTTCAAAATTTTATTTTATTTTATTTTTAGTTTATTTTTAGTTTATTTTTATTTTTTTTTATTTTTAGAAAAAGGTCAAAGTTAATGAGAATGCATTTTTAGTTGAGTAAACATACACTACATGAAAATCTATTGCTTTGTGTGAATAAATTTTGCATAGTTTGTTCCGTTACTTGAAAAAGTTGAAAAAGTTGAATTTTATTCAAAGATTTTCAAAATTTTCAAGTATGTTCGAATTTTGTAAGGTCTACACACTACGGATCTATCTAGACGCGAGACCGTCAATGAGTGCGGAATCCTCGTTAACGGGTTGACGGAAACAACTCTCACACGGAACACGGAGACTATCAACAAGCTGTACGGTCGAACACGAACGCACCTACTGGATGATTCTCTCCAAAAGAACACTCAATTAGCTGATAAACTCGAGATCGCCTATTTGCTTAATCCCTCACGAATTCTTCAAAAAGTCTACTAATGATTCGAGTCTATCCCTAATTATAGAGGCTCATTCGAGTTTGTCATGGGCCAAACTCGAATCAGGCCCAAGGCCCATTCGAGTTTGTCCCCTTGACATTCTCGAATCTGCCTCTTGATGTACATTCGAATCTGCCTACTGGGACACATTCGAATCTGTTATAGATTCGAATGCCAATCCTTAGTGAATTCGAATTTACTCTTTCACATATTTAACTTAGTATTGAAACTTATGTTTTTAACTTATGCTTGATTTTATCTTTGATCCTTATGTTTGAACTTCTTGTAATACGTTACATTAAGTTCAAACATACAATCAATAACTATCAAACATATATAAACATATATATCAACACTCGTTAATTTCCAATACTTTGAATATTACTTAAACCAAAATGCTAGATCACTTAGACTGCTATCGTCACACAGGGCGTACCAACAAACTCCCCCTTGACGATAGCTTCTAAAAATTCACACATTTGATTAGGAACTTTGTTTATTTATTTAAACTGCTGCCAGCATACAAGCCTTTCTCGATACACACTTTAACTACATTTTCATATTTCCTAGCCTCACTATCCATATGAGCGTCGCTTGAGATTCTATGAGCATGTAGCACTTGAAGGTCATCTTTAGAAAGGTTTACAAGGTGAAGGGGATCGTAGACTCTAAGAATCACTTTTTCTTCGAAGTCCTCCATCACAGCTTCTCCTGTGTCACTTTCCACATACCACCAATTTAGATTTTTCATGACGTCCTGTGGCATTGGCTTGAGAGGAACTTTTTTCAGACATCTAACTGGTTTGTATTGTATTTTCATCCACGGACGACCAGTTAGAGGGTCAATTCGAGTATGGTCCATTACTCGTTTACCTACCCTTGGATTGAGTCGTTCGAACTTCCTAGACCTCCCTTCTTTTCTTATGATCTTTGCGATTTTTTCCGCATAAGGGTCGTTGCCGATGTTGATAAGCTCTTTCCAAGCTAACGCCTTTATTTCAATCTTTGGCAAGGAGTTGAACACCTTCAGAGTTTTCCTGAGATACTGGAGACCATCTTTTCTTTTGATAATGAATAGCTGCAATTCCCGATCAAAGAACCAGCTCAATATACTTCCTGATAGCTCTCTAGTACCTGGCACATGTATCTTCTTTTTCAGCTCCAACACTCTTTTCTCTGCCCTAAACCATAGTTTTCTTTTCTCTTCATTGGTAAGTTCTCTGGCAGGTTCTTCACTTGCTGATTCAACATTTAAAGCAGCGTGTACCACTTCTATGTCGATCATATGATTTCCTTCCGTTATGTAAGTATCTGTGATGGGGTTTTGCTGAACAATGATTTAATTTGCTTCATCATCTTCATCAACACAAACTTCATCATCAGATTTCCAATATGTTACGTCTTCCGGCACAAATTCTCCTTCTTCTAACTCCTCCATTTCATCCTCAAAATCAAAGCCAAGGTCCAAAGGGTCTTCATCGATATTCATTAGTGCTTCGATCATTTCATGTATCTCCGACTCTGTGGCTTTTGATCAACTGGCCTCACCTCCGTCAGCTGCTGATTGACCTGGCTCCCCCTGAGTCTTAGTAAGCTGAGCAGCAAAAAAATCTACTGGCTCATCTCTTTGCGCATTGGGATCATTGTCGTCATTGTCTCCATCATTATCTTCATCTCTGGGCAGCTCTACTTGATCCCTGCAGCTTGTCTCCCCCTGAGCCTTTAGATTTTGCAATAATTGCTCAATCAGGGAGCGTATCGATCGTATCTCTGTTGTTTGATCAGCAACGAAGGTTTTCAATTCCAAGTTTTCCTCCTGAATCTGATCCATAACCTTCTTCAGCTCGGCATTCTCGCTATCCTGTTGGTCTTTATGCTTTTGTATTTCGCCTAGAGCTGTTGTCAAACCAAATATTTGAATTTGTTGGAAATCGACTCTGCTTTTCAGCTCAGAAAACCGTTGATTCTCCATGAACGCGGATGAAGTGGATGGAATAGACTGTATGGGTGTTGGAATGATTGGAGAAGGAATGTATGGTTCAATGGGTGGTGGTGGTGGTGGTGTGGTAGATTGAGCGGGTGGAGGCTGAGGTATTTCTGGCTGAGCAGCAGAAGCTGAGGTAGCTCCTTGCATAAAGCGATGGCGTTTTGCCCTTTGCCTTGTTATCAATGGAGCAACTTCTTCTTCCACAAAATCAGAGTCATCAGACTCCCTTGATGCTCGTCGCCTTGTAGCTTCTTCAGTCACTACTAATCGCGATCCATACGTTCCTATCTGAATGGATGGTTCTTCAGTGACAGTCTCTGGAACTTCAACTTCTATCTCTTCCATATCTTCAGATTCAGTATCTGAAGATGACTTGTCGTTACCTGTTTGTTCAGGTTGATACTCATCGACTTCCCTAAGTACATCAATCTCTCCCTCTGGTGGTTCCAATAATTCTCCAATAAGTTCAGCAGTTATTGCCTCATTAGCATTTGGACCTGCTGCCAAAATCTCTTCCAATGTTTGTGCGATCGGATCAGATTCAATTGTTGCATTTGAAGGCCCAGCCTCTTGTGGCTCTTGAGGTTGACTAGTAGAAGGCCTACTTGCCTGAATTTGACTCGCTGAAGGCCTTTGACGTCTTCTCTGCTGCTGAGGCCTTTGTTGTTGACGCTACTGCTGTGGCTGTTGTTGCTGAACTTCCACCGCCCCTGCCCAATTGGCATCATCAGGGGCTACAAAGTTCCGGTCGATTACAGCCCCAAACAAAGGTCGCTCTACCGGGACCGCTAACCTTCCTCTATGAGAGGAACAATCTGCAAAAATCCTCTTATCGATAACTGCTACGCTTTGAATGTCATTAAGCTGCGGCAAATTTGGCAAGAAATGCCTGATGAGCATCATCACAAAGCGGGGGTAAAGTAACAATCTTTCTCGTTCCGGAGCCATTATTTGATGAACGAACTCTGAGAAGAACATTTCGGAGAAGCTGAAACGGCGATTATAAACCAAAGCTATCATGCCAGATTGAATCTTGGACACTATGTAATCAAATCCCGCTTTCTTCGCCGCGAAGCATACCATGAACACGTGCGCCAGATATCGCCATTGGCCAATGAGCCCACTCTTCATATAGGATGTCTTAGTAATATCCAAACTATATCCCATCCTTACAAAGGCAGCCTGCCTAATACTTAATGGGAAATCTATAGGTCCATTCTCTTGCTCCTGAGTTCCCAGCTGCAGAACTTGGCGCAGCATATCAGCAGAAAATACCAACGGATTACCAGCAATCCTGATGAGCATCATCACAAAGCGGGGGTAAAGTAACAATCTTTCTCGTTCCGGAGCCATTATTTGATGAACGAACTCTGAGAAGAACATTTCGGAGAAGCTGAAACGGCGATTATAAACCAAAGCTATCATGCCAGATTGAATCTTGGACACTATGTAATCAAATCCCGCTTTCTTCGCCGCGAAGCATACCATGAACACGTGCGCCAGATATCGCCATTGGCCAATGAGCCCACTCTTCATATAGGATGTCTTAGTAATATCCAAACTATATCCCATCCTTACAAAGGCAGCCTGCCTTATACTTAATGGGAAATCTATAGGTCCATTCTCTTGCTCCTGAGTTCCCAGCTGCAGAACTTGGCGCAGCATATCAGCAGAAAATACCAACGGATTACCAGCAATCCTTGTCCTAAGAACTATCGGAGTGACAGTGCAATCGACTTGCAAATGTTCATAAAATTGTCGCACGTACAAGAATGACGATTTGGATGTTATGAGACAGTGCATATGATATTCTGGATTCCACCAAGAAATCCACCATTTCACGGAAAGCCTGCGCTTCGGGGACTGCATGGTCAGAGGAAATGACCATATTATGCTTCGGAACAAAGACTCTATCTGCCATGTCTGCACAATATATCAAATAAAATATTAGAATTATTAAAAATGAATAAACTTGTTTAAATTCAAATTTGTTTAATTTTGTACTTGTTCAAGGACAAACTCTAACACTTATGAATTTCTACAAGTTTAATTAAGAATTAAATTAAATAATTCAAATATAATGACAAACTCGAAATAAACAGATTCGAATTAACATCTTTTCGAGTTTAATGTAACATTCGATTTTAATGACCAATTCGAGTTTACTGACAAACTCGAATCAGGCCATGAACAGACTCGAAGGAGTCGGCCACAACCATCACTAAAATCCATGATTTTAACCATTTTGGACTCAGAAAGTCACATCTATTAGTCCTACTAGGTTCTAATCAATGATATTAGTAGTTAATTTGAGTTTTCACCGGTTCAAAGTTTGTAATTTTGAAAAACAAACTTTCTACCAATAAAACTTCAAAATCTAATGATTTTGGCTTAATTGGAGTAAAATACTACTTAAATCTTGTACAAAACACTTGATTATACCTAGATCTATGAGTAGTATCAAACCCACACGGACAGAAACTCGACAAATAGTTATTTCTTGAAAACGGCAAACTCGAGAGAATAGATTCGAAATCTCCAGACAAACTTGAGGGAACAAATTCTAAAACAGATGAATTAATGACCATTACTGTTAACCTATTTATACCACCAACCTTCGAGTTTAGTGACATATTCGAATCTACTGACAGATTCGAGCCCTGTCATATTCGAGTTTAGATTAAACTCGAATTCACCCTGAAACTTTGAAAATCTCAAAAAATTTTGAAATAAATTCAACCTTTTCAAACTTATTGTGTAATGGAATAAACTATTCCAAATCTTTTACCCTAAGCATAAGATTTTCACGCAATGTTTATTTTATTCAACTGTGAATGTACCCTCAGTAACTTTTGACCTTTTTCCTAAGTAAAATAAAATAAAATAAAATAAAAATAAGTAAAAGTAAAAATGAAATTTTTAAAATTTTGAACAAAAATTTAACTTAGACTTAAACTACATTTATTAAAATTTACAACCTATGCTAAACACTTAACACAATAACGAGCATAGTCAAAGAAAGGTTCAATCAGATAGCGATGTCAGATACTCACTTTCAGTACTTAAGCTTTCACACTTAGGAATTTTTGATTCCTTTGATTGTTTGGCGTGACATACCCGTTTAGCCGATTGTTGGTATTTACCCCTTTAAACATGCTACATTTCGGAATATCCCTTGGCATTTTTATTTATCATGAAATTATCTTACGTGACTCAGACATAGACATACTTTTATGGTCAAGGCATACAGACAATGATTCTAACTTGTTGGTATTTGCAAACTTTCTTTAAAAGACAAACATCGGACACAGGTCTGTATTTACATACAACAAAGTGTCTTAGTTTGACATATGGTTTATCTTTAAAGCTAGCAAGACAGCGGTGACAGGTCTGTACCGACATACAACAAAGCGACTTATCTTGCTAACCCGAATCAAAACAGAGGCAACAGGTCTGTACTTACGTACAACAGAGTTACGTGTTTTTGACTCTTAATTCAGTATGATTTCACTATTCTTTCCATTTTAAGATGTATTTGATGTTGCTATACATCCCCAGAAAGTTTGCATACCTCATTTATACTCAAAGTTTGTATGTCTCGTACATAAAAATTAAGACCGATTGGTCATACATCTAAGTTAGCGACACGTTTGACTTTTTCTAGAATATTTTATTAGCCTTGAGATTCCCTATATGTATTATGCCTACCAACACATCAAACTAAAATAAAGTATAACACTTAGAATTTTAGGTGTATTATGTGTGAAAGCCTAAACACTTAGAGTTTGTAACAACTGTGCTAATTTTCGTCACTTTGAACCTATGCATCTAAGACTTAACTCTTTTTCTGATATTCTCTTTTTTTTTTGAATTTTTATGGTTTTCTCCCTTTTTTCTTTTGTTTTTCATAAGAAATAGCAATAAAATAAGATAACCTACTAAGTTACTAAAAATAGAAACTATCCTAATTTAGCATACTTACTATAAAAAGAAAGAAAGACTACAGCTATAAAAGGAAATAAAACTTCTACTAAGGACAATTTTCTGGGTTGCGCATTCCATTTAGTTGAATCAAATATTCAAACCGTGACTTATCAAAAGCTTTGGTAAATAAATCAGCATTATTATCGTCCGTTGCCACTTTTACCAATTTGATTAAGTTCTTTTCAGCACAATCACGAATAAAATGATGCCTTATGTCTATGTGCTTTGTTTTATAGTGTTTAACTGGATTATTTGTTATAGCAATAGTAGATTGGTTATCTATCCTAATGGGAGTTTGAGTGTAAGCCAAACCGTAATCCCACAATTGTTGTTGTATCCACAGAACCTGTGAGCAGCAACTACCAGCAGCAACATACTCGGCCTCGCACGTTGACACGGCTACCGACGTCTGTTTCTTGCATTGCCAGGAAACGAGTCTCCCTCCAAGGAATTGACAACCTCCAGTTGTTGACTTGCGCGTCAAGCTGCATCCTCCGTAGTCGAATGCCTCCAACTCTAGATCTCCATCTGCGTGATACCAAAGTCCCACCTTCGGTTTCGACTTGAGGTATCGTAGAATCCGCTTCACAGCTTTCATATGCATCTCTTTCGGATTAGCTTGAAACCTAGCACAGATACACACAGCAAACATGATGTCAGGTCTTGAAGCAGTTAAATACATAAGTGATCCAATCATGGCCCGATATAACGTCGGATCCACATCGGTATCACTTTCAGTACCCGGTCCGAGATTGTGATTCACTTGAATCGGCGTGCTGAAATGGGCTGTCAGTTTTGTCCCTTCCATCCCGAAGCGGTCTAATATGTCGTAGACATACTTCGTCTGATGGATAAACATTCCTTCCTTCTTCTGGTCAACTTGCAACCCCAAAAAGAAATTCAATTCACCCATTGCACTCATCTCGAATTTCGACTTCATCACCTTCTCAAAATCTTTGCACATTTGCTCGTCTGATGATCCAAAGATGATATCATCGACGTACACTTGTACCAAGATGAAGTGTTCTCCCTTTCTCTTAACGAACAGCGTACTATCTATCCTACCCCTTTCAAATCCGTTCTCTAACAAATGGTTGGATAAAGTCTCGTACCACGCCCTTGGTGCTTGATGAAATCCATACAGAGCCTTATCTAATCGATATACTCTGTCTGGATATTTTGGATCTGTAAATCCGGGCGGTTGTTCTACATACACCAGCTCCTTCACTTTCCCATAAAGGAAAGCACTCTTAACATCTAGTTGATATACCTTAAAGCCCTTGAAGGAAGCAAAAGCCAGAAACAACCTAATGGCTTCCAGCCTTGCTACTGGCGTAAACACCTCATTGTAATCGATTCCCTCCTCTCGGTTGAAACCCTTTACAACTAACCTAGCCTTGTTGCGAGTGACTATACCTCGATCGTCTCTTTTGCACTTAAAAACCCATTTGGTTCCTATTGCTATTTCCCCTCGAGGTAATGGAACTAACTCCCACACTTCTAGTTTCCTAAACTGAGAGAGTTCTTCCTGCATCGCTTCAACCCAGGAGTTATCCTTTAGTGCCATTTGCACATTTTTCGGCTCTACTTGCGAGATAAAACAAGAATAGAGGCAAGTATGATAGGCTTCGGAGTGATTTATCATCGACAACAACACAGTGTTGATATTTAAACTACTCCTAGTCCTCACACCCTCATTAGGATTTCCTATGATGCTTTCTATAGGATGGTTCTTGTTGATCCTAGAGGTCTCTATCTCGTCAACTCTCAGATTATCTCCTAAGTTAGATCCTATTTCACCTAATGGGGGAACATCCTCAGATTCCACAATTTCCTCCTCGTGGACAGTTTCCTCAGAGTTGGAATTTGTTGTCTGAGTTTGATTCTCAGTTGAAGGTGCTTGTGGATCAGTGACTTCTGGATATCCATCTTCAGTCAAAGTAGGCTTAGATGTGGATTCTGTTGGGAAATAGTTCAAGTATACTCAAGCTGTTAGTTAGACTTCTCATACTGTTAGTAGATTTTCTATGTAAATACAAAGTTCATGCTGCTAGTTGAAGAAACTCGAGCTGCCAGTATAAAAGTTCAAGCTGCCAGAGCAAAATAATTCAAGCTGCTCAGTTCATGCTGTCAAGTCATTCAAGCTGCTCAACAATTTCATAAACAGAATGTGCTGATTTTCAGGGAAGATATCTACAAGAAGATTCCAGCATATCTACTATCAGAGAAGTCATAGTCCTTCAAGGAAACACGTCCATAAAGCAATATAAATAGACAGAAGATTGAATAGAAGACATACGCATAGAGAAAGAGTTTTCTGCATATTTTTTTGAGTCTGTAATTGCTTTATTGTTCAAGTTTTCTTAAGCCTCTAAGGTTGTAAAACCCTAAGAACAGTTTGTGTTCTTCGTCTAATCAAAACAGATTAGAGGTGATTATAATCATTGAATTCAGCAATACAAACAGTCTTGATTACTTCTTATGTTTTATGCTATTATTGATTCTGAAAGTTTTTGTCAAAATAATTAAGTGTTATTCCGCAAACTTCTTAATTAAACTTTGATTCAAAGCAAGATTATTGATTTATACTCTGATAAATTCAAATCAGTTAATCTTGGTTATTCACAATTTTCATAAGTTTTAGATCCTGACAAGTGGTATCAGAGACACAGGTCGTTCTTTGTTTTTCAAAGTCGAAAACTTTCTTCAAAATTTTTAATCTTTTACAATGGAATTTGAAAATAGCAGCAGTGGATCTGGGCAAGGACTCAAAGTGCCTATGCTCAAGCCCACTGAGTTTGAGATGTGGAAACTCAGGATTCAACAGCATATTCAATTCATTGATTATGCCATATGGGAAGCTGTTGAATTCCCTCCTGCAGTTGATCCAGAACTTGATGCTGAGGGAAAACCAGTCAAAACTCCTCCAAAAACTGAACTTGAAAGGAAGGCTAGAATGAATGAAGTGAAAGCACTCACATTATTACAAATAGCCATTCCTAATGCTTATCAACATCAGTTTAAAAAATTTTATACTGCTCACTCTCTTTGGAATGCCTTAGAGAAGAGGTTTGCTGGTAATGCAAGTACCAAGAGAAATCAAAAGGACCTCTTGAAACAGCAGTATGAAAATTTTTCTGGTGGCAAGAATGAAAACCTCACTCAAATCTTTGACAGGTTCAACAAACTGATAAGTGAACTGGAAAGTGCAAAGGTCAATCTGGATCAAGATGAGGTCAACAGAAAGTTTCTCAGATCTCTTGGAGAAGAATGGACAGTCTATGCTGCACAGTGGAGAACAGAAGACACACTTGATGAGATAGAATTGGATGATCTATACAACAGTCTAAGAGTGTTTGAGACTGAAATTGATGCTAAAAAGAAATCCTTTTCTTATAATCACAACACTGCTCTTTTGTCCTCTGAAAAATCTAATAACTGTGATTCTTTTTCAGGTGGTGATGGCAATTCTGCTGAAACTTATTATGAAGCTTTTGTTGCCAATGATGGATTATTTGCTCTAAATGTTGAAGACTTGGAACAAATCCATCCTGATGATCTTGAAGAGATGGATTTAAAGTGGCAACATGCAATGCTGACCATGAGAGCCAAAAGATTCCTGAAAAGAACTGGAAGGACCAACTTTCAAGCCAAAACAGATGGCAAACCATCTTTTGATAAATCAAAAGTGGAATGCTATAAATGCCATAAGCTTGGTCACTTTGCCAGAGAATGTAGATCTCAAGGTCAACAACCATCAAGGACTTCACAGCCCATCCAAGCTTCCTCATCAACAGCACTTGTCTCTCAAGAAGACAATGTGTTTGACTGGAGTGATCAGACAGAGGAAGAATTCCAAAATCAAGCACTGATGGCAGAAACCTCAAATGTCTCCTCAACTGAACTACCATCTGAGGTAAATTCTAAACTCTGCTCTCAATCATGCAAAAATATGGTTAAAAAGTACAGAGATCATAATGAGAGCATGTGCAAAACTCTAGCTAAGATGGAAGAAAGGAGATATGAATATATGCAAGCCATAGAAGATCTGGAAAAACAGATCAATGATTATAAGGATAATGAGATTCAAATGGGGTATGATAGAAACTATCATGAATGGGAGAAAAAGGAACTCAATAAGAAAATAGAATCTCTGAATAAAAAGGTAGAAGAAACTGAACAGAAGGTGTTAGAGGCTAATGAGAAACTGAAATCTGTTAACATAGATTTAGGTAACTTCAAGTTAGCAAATCAAAAGCTAGAACACCTAATGGAAGTTCAATTCAAAGATAGAGTCAAATCTCAGGTCAATCCCAAAGAAGGAATAGGATACAGAGCTACTCCACCTCCATATAATAACAAGTACATTCATCCAATGAGTGAAGTTGCTGATAGACTTGTCAATGAACCATTAGATGAGTCTATGACTATTGTAGATCCTATCCTTGATAGCAGTCCTGAACCAAAGGAAGATAAGAGTCAAAATAGAGACTGTGACACAAAGAGTGCACCCATAGAAGTCCAAGTTCCCAGTAAGAAAGGAAAAGAGAAGATGAGTGTATGCAATGCTACTCCACAAGTTTCTGTACATTCTAACTGTAACACTGCATCTTCATCAAAAGGAACTAAAAGAGGTAAAACTGTTTCTATCTGCACATGCCAAAAGCATGGTGTTCAAAAGTTTCCTAAACAACAGCAGGTAAGAGGAAACCAGAGAAACAAGAACCAGAAATTGACAGAAAAGTCTGGTGTTCCAATTCAAACTGTCAAAAGATGCTTTCACTGTGGAAGGAAGAATCACTTAGCTAAGGATTGTTTTTACAAACCAGCTGTTGCAAAACAGACTGTGCATCACACAAAATCAAATCCTAAACAGGCAAAGCACTCAAAAGTGAAAACTTCCACAGCAGCTCCAAAGAGAACAGTTGATCACAGATTCTCAAAAGTTAATAAAAAACAGTCCACACATCAAAAACAAGTTTTGGCAAAGCCTAAATCAAGTTTTAAACAAATATGGTGTGTCAAGGACAAATCTGTTGCTCAAACTGCTAATACAAAAGATCAGACTGCTAAGTCAAAATCTGATGTTGTTAGTGCAAAAACTGAAACTGTTAGCACTACAAACACAGCTCAAGCTGCTGGGCATCAAACTGGAACTGCTAGTGAATCATCTGAGACTGTCAGAAGAAAAGATGATCAAAATAATTGGATACCTCATATTATCACTAAATACTCTCAAAAGACTCCATCAGTAGATCTCACTAAATACAAGAAGTCAAAAACAGTTTTAGTTATGTCAATGTACAAGGCCAACCCAAAACCAATTTGGTTTGGGTTTACTCCACTACTAACTAAGCTGTTATTTGTGCAGGGCAACCACAGGTCTCCTCATAGGACAAGATGGCATCTGGACAGTGGATGCTCTAGGCACATGACAGGCAATTCTGAATGCTTGTCGAATTTCAAAGGCTTTGATGGAGGTTTTGTTGCATTTGGAGGCAACTCAAAAGGAGGTAAGGTTACAGGTAAAGGTACTGTAAATGCAGGCAACATGACATTCCATGATGTTTTGTATGTTGAACAGCTTAAGTACAATTTATTGAGTGTCTCTCAAATCTGTGACAAACAAAACATTGTTCTGTTCACAGATTCTGAGTGCATTGTTCTTTCAAAGGATTTCAAAATTCCTGAAAATCTTGTTTTACTTAGAACACCAAGAAAGGACAATGTTTACTGCCTAGACACAGCTCTTTTGACTAAATCAAATACCTTAAGCTGTTTAATATCCAAAGCATCATCAAATGAGTCTGCTCTTTGGCATAGAAGGATGTGTCACATGAACTTCAAGTCCATGAATGAGTTAGTTAAAAAGAATCTGGTAAGAGGTTTACCACAAAAGGAGTTCATTTGTGATGATCATTGTGTAGCATGTCTTAAAGGTAAGCAACACAAAACTTCTCATAAGGCCAGAGAAGTAAATTCAATCTCATCTGTTCTTCAGCTGTTACATATGGATCTATTTGGTCCAACATCTGTTTTGAGTTTGAATAAAAGGGCATACTGTTTAGTCATTGTTGATGATTTCACCAGATTTACTTGGGTTTACTTTCTTAGATCAAAAGATGAAACTGCTGAGCTTGTTAAGTCTTTTATCCTTAAGATAGAAAACCAATCCAATTCCAAAGTTAAGGTGATAAGATCAGACAATGGAACTGAATTTAAAAATCAAATTCTAAACAGTTTCTGTGAGTCCAAAGGTATTGCTAGACAATACAGTGCACCAAGAACACCACAGCAAAATGGTGTAGCTGAAAGAAAGAATAGAACATTAATTGAGGCTGCTAGAACAATGTTAGCTGATTCCAATCTGCCTATGACTTTCGGGGCAGAAGCTGTTAATACAGCCTGTTATGTTCTAAATAGGGTTCAAGTAGTTCAATCACAAGGAAAAACTCCCTATGAGCTATTCCACAACAGAAGTCCCCTAATAGCTTTCTTCAAGCCTTTTGGATGCCCATGTACTATTCTTCACACTAAGACTCACTTAGGGAAGTTTGAGAGTAAGACTGAAGAAGGATTTTTTGTAGGATACTCAACTCAAAGCAAAGCTTATAGAGTATACAACAGAGTGTCTAAATCAATTGAAGAAAGTGCCAATGTTGAATTTAATGAAAATACTGCTAACATCAAAGGCACTGGTCCTGATTGGTTATTTGATTTAGATTCACTAACAAATTCTCTGAGCTTTGCTGAGTTTACTGCATAAGCTGATGCATACAGGGTTGAAGCTGCTAACACAAATTCTCATGCTGCCAATACAATTTCTCATGCTGTTGGCACAAAGTTTCAGACTGCTGCAGATTCAACAAGTTGGGATGATTTCACCACTCTACCACTTCTGTCATGTGATCCTCCAGGGATCCTGAGCACTCAACATGATGCAAATCCAGACACTGAAGTGTCATTCCCAAGTCCTGGCAGCACAGCTCAAACACAAAAGGAAACAGCTCCAGTTTCTAGGCTAGCAGTCCCAACAGCTTCTCAAGCTGTTAGCCTAGAAACTCAAGCTGTTCCAGAAACTGAACCAATCACTGGTTCTGATGGAGATGACACAAACCTTGGAACGTCCTTCCAAACAGAGAGAGAGCCCACACTAAGAGTTCATAAGTATCACCCTCTCAATCAAATACTGGGTGATCCAAGCACTCCTGTTCAAACAAGGAAGATGGTTCACAATGAGACTGCTGCTGCTGAACAAGCAGTTCCAGAATTCAGCCTAGCTGCTTTTGAACATGCCTGTTTCATGTCTCAACTAGAAACCAAAAAGGCATCAGAAGCACTAAAAGATTCATCCTGGATTGAAGCTATGCAAGAAGAGCTTTTACATTTCAAAATTCAGAATGTATGGACTCTGGTGGATCTTCCTAAAGGTAAGAGAGCAATAGGTACAAGATGGGTGTTCAGAAACAAGAAGGATGAGAGGGGGATAGTCATCAAAAACAAAGCAAGACTAGTAGCACAAGGGTACACTCAAGAAGAGGGAATAGATTATGATGATGTTTTTGCTCCAGTAGCAAGAATTGAAGCCATCAGACTATTTCTAGCATATGCAAGTTTCAAAGGCTTTAAAGTGTATCAAATGGATGTTAAGTCTGCTTTCTTGTATGGGACAATTGAAGAGGAAGTGTATGTGTGTCAACCTCCTGGTTTTGAAGACTACAAGTATCCAGACAGGGTGTACAAGCTAGACAAAGCTCTCTCTGGTCTTCACCAAGCCCCCAGAGCATGGTATGACACACTGTCATCATATCTTCTACAGAATGGATTCAAGAGAGGCACTCTGGACAAAACACTTTTCACTAAATCCATCAAGACTGAGATTCTTCTTGTCCAGATCTATGTTGATGACATCATTTTTGGCTCAACTAATGATAAGTTGTGCAAAGATTTTGAGGCCCTAATGCACAAAAAGTTTCAAATGAGTTCAATGGGGGAACTCACATTCTTTCTAGGGCTGCAGGTCAAACAGAAGCCTACTGGTCTATTCATAAGTCAATCAAAGTATGTCAAAGACATACTGGAAAAGTTTGGCTATCAAGACACAAAGGTTGCAAGCACTCCAATGGATCTTCATAAACAGCTCCATACAGACAAAGATGGCATAGATGTGGACATTCATCTATACAGATCCCTTATAGGATCTCTCATGTATCTAACATCTTCTAGACCTGATATAATGTTTGCTGTTTGTGTGTGTGCCAGGTTTCAATGTTCACCAAAGGATTCTCACTTGGTTGCTGTTAAGAGAATCTTCAGATACCTTAAAGGCCAACCACATTTAGGCCTATGGTATCCCAAAGACTCTCCTTTTGAACTAACCGCCTATTCTGACAGTGACTATGGTGGTTGCAACATTGACAGAAAATCCACAACTGGTGGATGTCAATACTTAGGAGCAAGACTGGTCTCTTGGCAATGCAAAAAACAAACAACTGTCTCCACATCATCCACTGAAGCAGAATACGTAGCAGCTGCAAGCTGCTGCTCCCAGGTAATGTGGATTCAAAATCAGCTAAGAGACTATGGTATGAATTTCTTCTCCACTCCTATTTATATTGACAATTCAAGTGCAATTAGCATTGTGCAAAACCCAGTGAAATTCCCAAAAACCAAGCATATAGAAATCAGATTTCACTTCATCAGAGATAGTAATGAAAAGAAGTTAATCCAAGTTACCAAAATACATACAGATGATCAGCTAGCTGATCTATTTACAAAACCTTTTGATGTAGGAAGGTTCACTTTCCTAATATCAAACATTGGTATGGTAAACATGGATTAATTGATTTTTATTATTATCAACTCAATATGCTAATTTAAGGGGGAGACACTGTTCCATTGAAAATTTGCACAAATTTACACTAACAGCATGAGTCTTTTCTCATGCTGCTAGTTCATTTTCTCGGACTGCTAGTTATTTTCACTTGATTTGTCAAAGTGTGCAGGGTATTTAGGTAATTTTCCAAATGTGTGCGCGGGACCTAACCTTTTCGAAACCTTTAAAGGTCCCAGTTTCGTTCAGTTGTAACTACCAGTTACATATTCTTCTTCCACGGCCTTCTGCTTTCTCTCTGAACGATACACACATTCTCTTCAAACCCTAAACCCTAAACCGTCGTTTCTTGATCAATGGAGTTCGTAAAAGAACACAACTGCCTCCCATACACCCTGAAACACACTGACCTTGAACCGTTTCATGAGATGATGGACTTCCTCAGTCACTCCCATATCCACTATGCCCTCAATATCAACCCCACTATATACATATCTCATATTGAGCAATTCTGGAATCATGCCTATGTTCAAACCATCAATGGAGTGCCTACCCTGACTTCCAAAATCGATGGTACTACCATCAATATCACCGAGGAGTCCATTTGAAGTCATCTGCATCTTCAAGATGCCACAGGTATAAAAGACCTATCTCTTACTGCTTTACACTTTGGTCTTCAAAATATTGGATATAGGGGTCCTGCTGATTCTTTTACTTTCTTGAAAGCACATTTTTCTCCTAAATGGAAATACCTTGTGCATATTATTCAGCAATGTTTAAGCCCCAAAAGAACTGGTTGGTCCGAATTTTCTTCAAATATTGCCACTGCCTTAGTGTGCTTTTCTACTGGCCAACAATTTAATTTTTCAAATATGATCTTTCAAGGAATGTTAAGGCATCATTCCTTGAAGCATGGGAAATTTTTGATGTATCCTCGATTTTTGGCAAAAATAATTGCACACACCTGCACTGCTTCAAATTTACATAAGAGGATATATGTGTCCCATAGGCACTCACTATCTTCAATCAAAAGGCTGATAAAGCCAAGTGCCAATTTTGTCAGCATTGATGCTCCATTGCCCTCTGCAATGATGAACATCATCACAAGAAACAGAGGAGAGGGGCCTGAGCAGACACAGCCTAACATTACTGCTTCAACCCCAGGACCCCAACCCACTCCTCATGATACAGCTATTCCCACTGATCCTTTTGTACAGCCCACACGCCCACTACAATACTTATATAAAAGGAAAAGGGGACGAGGAGCTCCTTCCTCCTCCTCCCTTAGACAAGAGCCATATATCCCTGTGCAGGAGGATCCTTCTGCACAGAATATCCAAAGGGAACCAATTGAGGACACTCCCAACCTCAATCAGGAGGTGAACATCTCTTCTGAGCCTGTTCATATGGGTTTTGTGGCTGGCACTACTGATGTTTCTGCACAAGAGGCACAGGACAGGGCCAACATCTCTAAGACCACACCCATGGCAACAGCAAGTGTGCAAACACGAGCTGGAAGTCCCCAGTATCAAGAAAAGAGGGGCCCAGAGGTTTCTACTTCTGGTGTTAATGTCAGTGATAGACCACAAACACCCCTGGTGTTATCTGATCTTGAGACTAGTCTGCAACTGATGCTCTTAACGGATCCAAAGCTGAAACCTGTTGTAACAATGTTGGAATACCAAATGTCCATCATTGCTGCACAAGGGGCACAAATTTATGCACTCAAACAGGCAGAAGCTGCTCACAATCAGAAACTGGCTAATCTACACAAAGGGTTTACTCTTTGTGGAAATAAGCTCATCAAACTAGAGCAGTTGATTCAAACCCATGTGGCAAAGGTTGTAGGTCCTTCTGACCAAACCAATGCTTCCAAAAAGGGGGAGAATCAGGAAGTTCCTGAACCAGTCCAAGCAGCGCCAACACCAACAGTCCAAGCAGCATCAACAGCTCCATCTTCTAGGCTAGCAGTCCCAACAGCTTCTCAAGCTGTTAGCCTAGAAACTCAAGCTGCTTCTACAAGAGCAACTGGAGTTGTTATAAGAGAAGGCAATCAAGCTCCATCCAGTTCAGTCCAACCTACATCTTCTGCTACAAAAGATAAGGGCAAGGGTATTCTCATTGAGTCTCCAAAGCACAAGTTTTCTTCCAGAAAAGCCCAGATTGCCTTTGATGCTGAGATTGCCAGAAAATTAGCAGAAGAACAAGATCAGGCCTTAGACCAGCAAACCCATGCCCCAATGCAAGATGATGAAACCTTAGGAGACTACCTAAGAGGGTTTGTGGTAAAGCAAGGTGAAAGGAAGAGGAGAATGCCAACTGGGCATACCAAGGCTGAAAATAGAAGATTCTTAATCAATTTTGCCGTTGCAGCAGATATTCCAAAGAAAATTGCTCAGTCTATGCCTACTGAGAGGCTGCAGGCAATACATGATAAAGAAATGGAGAAAAGAAAGAAAACAAGAGTCTCTTCAGAAGTTTAGCCAGTACCAACAGTTCAACCGTCCCAATCAGTCCAACCATCAACAAAACCAGTCCATCCTGAAGCTGCCAATGCACCTGCTCCCACTAAGAAACCAGTCCAACCTGAAGCTGCCAATGCACCTGCTCCCACTGATCAACCTACTGTTTCTGTTCCATCATCTGTTAAGAGGGTGATCTTTCAGCACCATTTGCAAAAAGCTATGGAGATAGAAAAGTTGTTTGATCAACATGACTTTACAAAGCCAGAAATCAACTACTGGTTTGCTAAGTCATTGGATGAAAGGAATTTAAGGGTTAAGTTTGTGATAAGGAGAGAATCTAGACCAGAAGAGGAGTATGATACATTCTGGCAGATGGTCCATAAGCTGACTAGGGATGAACTAATAAAGATGTGCCACATAGGGTCTGTTTCTCAAGTCAGATCTGATCTTCCACAAGTAAAACAACTCATCAGAGATCTAAGTTCAGTTGCTGATGCTGAATTTGCAAGAAAAGAAGTGGAAGATGCTGAGAAGAAAGGGAAGCAGATCAAGGAAGTACATATTTTTGTCAAATCCAGAACCTACAGAATTCAATTCAAAGATGGATTTGGTATTTTCTTCAATCTCGAGTTTTATAATTTTTCAAAAGATATGCTGCTTCAAATAAAATCAGTTAGGATATCTTGTGATAAAGAAGAGATGAACAGAGAATTTTTGAAGGCTATAGATCAGAAGCTTGCACAATTGTAAGTTTTTGAAGCCTTGGTTTGTAAATAACAGTTTACTTTTTCATTTCCTTATTTGTATAGAACTTAAAGTCTTGTATAAAGAATTTAAGTTAGGGGGAGATTGTTGGGAAATAGTTTAAGTATACTCAAGCTGTCAGTTAGACTTCTCATACTGTTAGTAGAATTTCTGTGTAAGTACAAAGTTCATGCTGCTAGTTGAAGAAACTCGAGCTGCCAGTATAAAAGTTCAAGCTGCCAGAGCAAAATTACTCAAGCTGCTCAGTTCATGCTGCCAAGTCATTCAAGCTGCTCAACAGTTTCATAAACAGAATGTGCTGATTTTCAGGGAAGATATCTACAAGAAGATTCCAGCATATCTACTATCAGAGAAGTCATAGTCCTTCAAGGAAACACGTCCATAAAGCAATATAAATCGACAGAAGATTGTATAGAAGATATACGCATAGAATAAGAGTTTTCTGCATATTTTGAGTCTGTAATTGCTTTATTGTTCAAGTTTTCTTAAGCCTCTAAGGTTGTAAAACCCTAAGAACAGTTTGTGTTCTTCGTCTAATCAAAACAGATTAGAGGTGATTGTAATCAGTGAATTCAGCAATACAAACAGTCTTGATTACTTCTTATGTTTTATACTATTATTGATTCTGAAAGTTTTTGTCAAAATAATTAAGTGTTATTCCGCAAACTTCTTAATTAAACTTTGATTCAAAGCAAGATTATTGATTTATACTCTGATAAATTCAAATCAGTTAATCTTGGTTATTCACAATTTTCATAAGTTTTAGATCCTGACAGATTCAAATGTAGTCCTCGAAAAGGTATGACCTTCATCATTCAAATTCAGCGTCGCCATGTCCTTTTCGATCACACTTGCATTTTCATCCAAAGGAATGTTAAATGACTCAAACAATTTATCATAGTCAAATATCCATTCCGGACCTGTTTGGGGTTCATGTGTATAACTTCTGACATCAATGTTATACACAATCTCTACTGTATCATTCGTTTTGTTAAAAACCCGTTTGTTTGGTGAGTTCGGCACATAACCTAGGAAGTATCCTTCGTCATCCTTTTCACCAAACTTAGGTTGATGTTTTGTTCGCAATAAAGTACATGGTACCCCAAACGGTTCGAAGCCAGTTAAATTAGGTGGCCATTTATTCAAAATTTCATAACAGGTTTTGTTCAAAGATTTGACAGTTAGGACCCGGTTTAAAATATGACATGCGGTATTCACTGCCTCCCCCCAAAACATGGTAGGAAGCTTTGAATCCGAAAGCGTAGTCCTAGCTGCCTCAATCAATATCCTGTTCTTTCGTTCAGCCACCCCATTTTGTTGTGGTTCATAGGGTGCACTGAATTGATGCACTATGCCCTTTGATAGGCAATATACACCAATTACAGTGTTTTTAAATTCTGTTCCATTATCACTACGAAGCCTTTTAACCCGTGTTCCATAGGAATTCTCCACTTGGTCTAATAACCCGATGAGCTTGGAAGTCGTCTCATCCTTTGTACCTAGAAAGAAAACCCAAGAAAATCGTGAGTAATCGTCAGTGATAACTAAACAATACCAACTACCTCCTATACTCCTTTTGTTGATTGGTCCGAAGAGATCCATATGCAACAAATCGAATGTAGAGGTTATGGAGTTCTGAGTCTTGGACTTGTGTGCCTTCTTATGTTGTTTGCCCTTCTTGCATGGTAGACACTTGTCCTCGAACTGAAAACTCTTCATAGGCACACCTTGCACCAACCCATTTTTCGTTATGTAGTTCATATTTCTTAGGTCCAAGTGTGCCATGCGCCTGTGCCACAAAACTGATTCAGTCTCCGAAGCTTTGGATAACAGACAGATTGGCCCCATCAAAGTTTCCGGCTTGTTCATATCGAGCATGTACAAGTCATTCTTCCTTGGTGCCCGCATCAATATCCACTCTTCAGGAATTTTGAACCCTGGTTTTAGCACTAACGCTTCAGTGTCAGTGAACAGCACTGAATTCTTCTTGTCACAGATTTGAGATACACTAATGAGATTGTGAACCAGTTTATCAACGTGATAAACTTGATCCAACTTGATCGTCTCATTAGTGACCACTCCAGTACCCGTGATGTTTCCTCCCTTGTTTCCCGCGAATGATACAAATCCCCGATTCCCACCCTTGAAGTCTGTAAGGAGACTTCTTTCCCCCGTCATGTGCCTGGAGCATCCACTGTCGACGAACCATTTGTTGTTTGAACCTGTGGTTATCTCCTGCACATGAAAGAAAATAGGTTAGTTATCACGGGGAACCCAAGCCATAACTGACTTGGTTATACCATTCTCGTCCACATACTTAAACTCTTTAAAATACCCATCTCGCCTTTCAGGTTACTTGGGTCGTTGAACAGGATTTTGTTGTGGTGCCGAGTGATGTAAATTCACTCTTTGCCTTTGAGTAGGCATTTGTTGTGGAGCTCTTGAATAATTCCGATTATATTGCATTTCAGATTGAGATCCCTGAGCTGTAACCGGTGTGTGATGTCTAACAAGAGTATGTGACCTAACTGGAGTGTATGCTCTGCTAGGTGTTGTGCTCCTATATTGTTGTTGAGGTCCAGACCTAGATTGATTAACGACTCGATTCGGTGAATTAGTACTAACCACTTCTTTTGGTCCACCTTTTACCGGTATTTGTTTCACAACTTGTTTTGGTGCAGCCTGCACAGTTTTCTCGGTACTCTGAGAACTACTAGTGCTTGCCACACTTGTTGAAGGCTTTATTTGTGTTGGCTTCCCTGTCTTAGGAATAACGTCTACTTTCCTAAGCGGACAGTTAGAAGCAACATGCCCCTTTTCATGACATCTGAAGCAAGACATCTTGTCAATGGACTTCTTGTGTGTGCCCTTAGACTTAGGTGTCTCACTAGTGTCTTGGTCTTTTTGAGCATCTATTGTGACTGGTTCATCATCCTGATCATTAGAATCAATTTTATGTTTTCCTACAGGTGTTTCACTGGAGGAGGACACGAATTTGACTTTCTTAATCTTGACAGTAGTATTAGTCACCTTAGATGTATTTTCTTTTACAGGCTCAGACACTGGTGCAGGTATTCCTCTAAGTCTACTGATTTCTCAGTTTTCTCCTGAGGTTGAGGCACATAGTTGGCATTAAAAGG
>JAANYP010004559.1:0-14736 GCA_020465985.1 Centrapalus pauciflorus | reverse complement strand
ATATATAGATATATGATATATATATATATATATATATATATATATATATATATATATATATATATATATATATATATATATATATATATATATATATAGATGTAGATGTATATATGTATACGTGTGTGTACACGCACAAACGTACATATGTATATACATATATACATGTGTGTGCGCGCACGCGCTAAGGATCCTTTAAACATATACATATATATATATATATATATATATATATATATATATATATATATATATATATATATATATATATATATATATATATATATATAGAATCAGGTTCATCAGCGTACCTATGAGATTCCAGCGTACCCAGCGTACCCTAATGTGAATGATCATTCACACATTTTTTTTTTGAATATACATGTATAATACAACATTATAAGACTTTTTTTTAAAAGGTGTAATATCATAAATCTTGTGAATGGTAAAAAAAATCATGTGAATGGTCATTCATACCATTCACATGGTGTGAAATGACCATTCACATGGATGACCATTCACATAAATATGCATTGAGCATTCACATAATTTTTAAGGACACGGAAAGTGTGAATCTATGTGAAATTCATATATCATGCGTATAACATTAAATTAAACATGGCTATGTGAAAAAAAAATTTAAAAAAGTTTTTTAAGGTCGGTACCTTCGGGTGCACTTGATTTCGAGAGGTACTTATTTGAACCTGAATCTATATATGTATATATGTATGTATGTATATATATATATATATATATATATATATATATATATATATGTATGTATATATATATATGTATGTATATATGTATATGTATATATATATATATATATATATATATATTATCTTATATTATTGTATGTAGCGTTATATAAGATATTATATTTGTATGTGACTGATATATATATAGATTGTATGTGTATATAATATATTACAACTATATATATATATACATACATTACATATATATTATATTAATATATTAATACACTATATATATAATATACATAAATACATTATACTATATAGTATTACTATACATACATATATATATATGTATACTATACATTACTTATATATATAATTACCACGTATATATATTATATTATATCTACCTACATAATATATATATATATATAACCATACATATATATATATATATATATACATACATATATATATATATATATATATATCTATATATATATGTGTATATATATATATCTATATATATATATCTATATATCTATATATATATATATGTATATATATATATGGTCCTAGAAAGAACGGTGGTGTCTGCTTTACAAATGTGAAATCCCCTATCAGTAACTTAGATGGGTTTAATCCATTAATCATATAACAAGACTGTTGGAAATTCGTATCGGTTTTTCATAAAAACATAAACTTTTAATCGTATTAAACGCACAACATAAACTTTATAAAATTTACGAATTCCATACACGGATCATCAAGTAAAACATAAGATAAATAACATGAAAGCATTTAAAAATCTGTACATTTGTATTTGATGACAAAAACACACGAATGAGATGCTTTCGGTATCCACCGGTGATAACACGGTCAAGAAGCGCCAAGTACGCAATCAAACACACGAAGAACGGGAAAAAACCAAACCCCTTTATTTGGTTTTCTTTTTGGCCGAACAAACAACACACAAACACACAACAGTGTTCGTGCATGTATGTATGTGTAATGTGTGTTTTCATCTATGCAATATCAGTATATCACACACGGCCACACACACACATCGATCTATATATATATATAAAAGTTGAGTCCTATGTAATAAATGAGAGTACTTATTACTTTCTTTTTTTTAAAGTTTTTAATATATAAAATTTGAGTCCTAAGTAATAAATTGTAGTACTAATTATTTCTTTTTCTTTAAAGTTTTTAATAGATAATATTATTTAAGTCATTTCATAAACAATAATAGTAAACATTTACATATATATAAAAGTTGAGTCCTATGTAATAAATGAGAGTACTTATTACTTTCTTTTTTTTTTTTAAGTTTTTAATATATAAAATTTGAGTCCTATGTAATAAATTGTAGTACTAATTATTTCTTTTTCTTTAAAGTTTTTAATAGATAATATTATTTAAGTCATTTCATAAACAATAATAGTAAACATTTACACTGATTAATTTATTAATTTCAACACTCTAATAGCATTTTAAAACTTTAATACCGATTATATTTATTTTAAAGGTTTTAGGCTATTTTACATAGACTGATTACCAGTTAAAATCTATATATCTAAAAAACTTAAGTTTCTCAAACAATAAAAGTGATGACAAGTCTAATGTAATAAATAAGAAAATTAATGAGTTAATTTAATTTAAGTTTTTAACAACTACTATATAATTATAATTATTAGTTAGTTGTTTTTATAAAAGTTAAGTCTATTATATATAAGTTGATCAGTTCCATACAATAACATTAGTAAGTATTTTGTTAATTTTCGTGAAATAACTAAAAATAGTTGGTCCATCTTTATTAAATATCTAAAAGTTAAGTCTATTATATATAAGTTGAGTAGTTCCATACAATAAATATGAGTATTATTTATTTGATTTAATTTTTGATAAAAATTTAATGAATAAATATAGTAAGCATTTTGTTAATTATCATCAAATATCTAAAAATAGTTGGTCCATCTAATTTTTATTAAATATCTACAATAATTATCATATCTATACTATCTATAATTATATATACACTATAGTATAAACGATGTATATAATTACAACTTATAAAACATAGGATACAACATATTAATGCAATATTATTGAATTTGAAAAAGTTTAAGTAACAAAGCTTGATGTACAAGTCATAACAACATATAAATATCATAATAATAATTATTTTATCACTCATTTTATTTAAATATCATTAATCATTTCATAAAATAGTTAGCTAATTATAAAGTTATAAATGATTTATTCATTCTATTATATAAATAAAATGCTTATTTTAATAACAATATTATTATTATTAACTAATTTAATTTCTTACTAATTTATAATTATATAGATTAATTTAAGAGGGTCAATCAATAAGACAATGTCTCTTCAATTGCTTCTATTAAATTTTTTTCATAACGTATGTGGCTCATAAATTGTTTCTTATTACACAATCAATTTATTATGTTATTATAAATAACATAGTAGATTCATTCCTAAAAAATATCATGCTTAAATTCTTACATTTGTAGTAGTTCATTTGAAAAAGTTTAAGTAACAAAGCTTGATGTACAAGTCATAACAACATATAAATATCATAATAATAATTATTTTATCACTCATTTTATTTGAATATCATTATTCATTTCATAAAATAGTTAGCTAATTATAAAGTTATAAATGATTTATTCATTCTATTATATAAATAAAATGCTTATTTTAATAACAATATTATTATTATTAACTAATTTAATTTCTCACTAATTTATAATTATATAGATTAATTTAAGAGGGTCAATCAATAAGATAATGTCTCTTCAATTGCTTCTATTAAATTTTTTTTGTAACATATGTGGCTCTTGAATTGTTTCTTATTACACAATTAATTTCTTATGTTATTATAAATAACATAGTAGGTTCATTCCTAAAAAATATCATGCTTAAATTCTTACATTTGTAGTAGTTCTTAGCATAAACGCATGATAAAGAAATATGAGATCGAGTAGAACAAGCATCACCATGGCGGTCGTTGATATTGTTCGTCCTATTCCCACACGAGAATTCGTCCAACATTGCTTATGGGGTATATATTTGTTTCAACTTCACATATATTTCATCATTTACACACTTTTATATATGTATGTGTTTTTTTCTAAAAGAAGATTTTTGTGACACAGTTTTTATCTTTTTAAGATGATGAAGAAAGGAACACAACGAACATGTCGGTAGTTAAAAATTCACTTCCAATGTATTTTACTGTTTATAATTTTTATTTTGGTAAATATTTTCATTAGAATCAATCATGCACTTCCATAGATGCATTTTTTTTGAATTTTAACAATTTTTAAAATAATTTTAATGACAATCGTAAAAATATCATATTTATTTCTATGTCTCTTAGATGGTTTTGTTAGACATGGTTGTCACTAACTCACTATACATTAATCAAAATCACATATGATATATATGATTAATGGTTTGTTATTAACGATTTATATTTCAAGAATTCTAATTGTTTTAAAATATCCATTTAAAATGTTCTGTATACAAAATCAATGACAAAATATTTTCTGTTTTACTAAAATATTTCTAATTTACTATATACATAAAATAAAAAGTATCTAATTTACTCCTATCTTAATAATTTAAAAGTTTTAGAGTATATTGAGATCGATTTTATACTTATTATTAATTTAGCTGTGTATATGTTACAAAATAATAAAAGTTTGTTTCATAACTTTAATAGTTATTATTATTTTTTATAAAACAGTTTGTCAAGAACATATTTACATGGATGGTAACTTCAATAATATTCATACATTATCACTATCAAACATAAAATATCACAAAACAAAAAACTGTATTAATCGATTTCAAAATATAGAATAAACATATGTGTGTTAGAGATGTATAACAAACTTGATATTTGAAAACAAAAGAAGAACAAATAAAAAAAACTATGTTTTTACTACTATTAACATAAGTTGTCTAATATTGAAAAAATATTAATTTTAATGTAAAAAAAAAAAATACTAAAATCATATTTAGTTATACTTATTATTAATTTAGCTGTGTATTATTTATTTGATTTAATTTTTGATAAAAATTTAATAAATAAATATAGTAAGCATTTTGTTAATTATCATGAAATATCTAAAAATAGTTGGTCCATCTAATTTTAATTAAATATCTACAATAATTATCATATCTATACTATCTATAATTATATATACACTATAGTATAAACGATGTATATAATTACAACTTATAAAACATAGGATACAACATATTAATGCAATATTATTTAATTTGAAAAAGTTTAAGTAACAAAGCTTGATGTACAAGTCATAACAACATATAAATATCATAATAATAATTATTTTATCACTCATTTTATTTAAATATCATTAATCATTTCATAAAATAGTTAGCTAATTATAAAGTTATAAATGATTTATTCATTCTATTATATAAATAAAATGCTTATTTTAATAACAATATTATTATTATTAACTAATTTAATTTCACACTAATTTATAATTATATAGATTAATTTAAGAGGGTCAATCAATAAGACAATGTCTCTTCAATTGCTTCTATTAATTTTTTTTCATAACATATGTGGCTCTTAAATTGTTCTTATTACACAATCAATTTATTATGTTATTATAAATAACATAGTAGATTCATTCCTAAAAAATATCATGCTTAAATTCTTACATTTGTAGTAGTTCATTTGAAAAAGTTTAAGTAACAAAGCTTGATGTACAAGTCATAACAACATATAAATATCATAATAATAATTATTTTATCACTCATTTTATTTAAATATCATTAATCATTTCATAAAATAGTTAGCTAATTATAAAGTTATAAATGATTTATTCATTCTATTATATAAATAAAATGCTTATTTTAATAACAATATTATTATTATTAACTAATTTAATTTCTCACTAATTTATAATTATATAGATTAATTTAAGAGGGTCAATCAATAAGATAATGTCTCTTCAATTGCTTCTATTAAATTTTTTTTGTAACATATGTGGCTCTTGAATTGTTTCTTATTACACAATTAATTTCTTATGTTATTATAAATAACATAGTAGGTTCATTCCTAAAAATTATCATGCTTAAATTCTTACATTTGTAGTAGTTCTTAGCATAAACGCATGATAAAGAAATATGAGATCGAGTAGAACAAGCATCACCATAGCGGTCGTTGATATTGTTCGTCCTATTCCCACACGAGAATTCGTCCAACATTGCTTATGGGGTATATATTTGTTTCAACTTCACATATATTTCATCATTTACACACTTTTATATATGTATGTGTTTTTTTCTAAAAGAAGATTTTTGTGACACAGTTTTTATCTTTTTAAGATGATGAAGAAAGGAACACAACGAACATGTCGGTAGTTAAAAATTCACTTCCAATGTATTTTACTGTTTATAATTTTTATTTTAGTATATATTTTCATTAGAATCAATCATGCACTTCCATAGATGCATTTGTTTGAATTTTAACAATTTTTAAAATAATTTTAATGACAATCGTAAAAATATCATATTTATTTCTATGTCTCTTAGATGGTTTTGTTAGACATGGTTGTCACTAACTCACTATACATTAATCAAAATCACATATGATATATATGATTAATGGTTTGTTATTAACGATTTATATTTCAAGAATTCTAATTGTTTTAAAATATCCATTTAAAATGTTCTGTATACAAAATCAATGATAAAATATTTTCTGTTTTACTAAAATATTTCTAATTTACTATATACATAAAATAAAAAGTATCTAATTTACTCCTATCTTAATAATTTAAAAGTTTTAGAGTATATTGAGATCGATTTTATACTTATTATTAATTTAGCTGTGTATATGTTACAAAATAATAAAAGTTTGTTTCATAACTTTAATAGTTATTATTATTTTTTATAAAACAGTTTGTCAAGAACATATTTACATGGATGGTAACTTCAATAATATTCATACATTATCACTATCAAACATAAAATATCACAAAACAAAAAACTGTATTAATCGATTTCAAAATATAGAATAAACATATGTGTGTTAGAGATGTATAACAAACTTGATATTTGAAAACAAAAGAAGAACAAATAAAAAAAACTATGTTTTTACTACTATTAACATAAGTTGTCTAATATTGAAAAAATATTAATTTTAATGTAAAAAAAAAAATACTAAAATCATATTTAGTTATACTTATTATTAATTTAGCTGTGTATTATTTATTTGATTTAATTTTTGATAAAAATTTAATAAATAAATATAGTAAGCATTTTGTTAATTATCATGAAATATCTAAAAATAGTTGGTCCATCTAATTTTAATTAAATATCTACAATAATTATCATATCTATACTATCTATAATTATATATACACTATAGTATAAACGATGTATATAATTGCAACTTATAAAACATAGGATACAACATATAAATGCAATATTATTGAATTTGAAAAAGTTTAAGTAACAAATCTTGATGTACAAGTCATAACAACATATAAATATCATAATAATTATTATTTTATCACTCATTTTATTTAAATATCATTAATCATTTCATAAAATAGTTAGCTAATTATAAAGTTATAAATGATTTATTCATTCTATTATATAAATAAAATGCTTATTTTAATAACAATATTATTATTATTAACTAATTTAATTTCTTACTAATTTATAATTATATAGACTAATTTAAGAGGGTCAATCAATAAGACAATGTCTCTTCAATTGCTTCTATTAAATTTTTTTCATAACGTATGTGGCTCATAAATTGTTTCTTATTACACAATCAATTTATTATGTTATTATAAATAACATAGTAGATTCATTCCTAAAAAATATCATGCTTAAATTCTTACATTTGTAGTAGTTCATTTGAAAAAGTTTAAGTAACAAAGCTTGATGTACAAGTCATAACAACATATAAATATCATAATAATAATTATTTTATCACTCATTTTATTTGAATATCATTATTCATTTCATAAAATAGTTAGCTAATTATAAAGTTATAAATGATTTATTCATTCTATTATATAAATAAAATGCTTATTTTAATAACAATATTATTATTATTAACTAATTTAATTTCTCACTAATTTATAATTATATAGATTAATTTAAGAGGGTCAATCAATAAGATAATGTCTCTTCAATTGCTTCTATTAAATTTTTTTTGTAACATATGTGGCTCTTGAATTGTTTCTTATTACACAATTAATTTCTTATGTTATTATAAATAACATAGTAGGTTCATTCCTAAAAAATATCATGCTTAAATTCTTACATTTGTAGTAGTTCTTAGCATAAACGCATGATAAAGAAATATGAGATCGAGTAGAACAAGCATCACCATGGCGGTCGTTGATATTGTTCGTCCTATTCCCACACGAGAATTCGTCCAACATTGCTTATGGGGTATATATTTGTTTCAACTTCACATATATTTCATCATTTACACACTTTTATATATGTATGTGTTTTTTTCTAAAAGAAGATTTTTGTGACACAGTTTTTATCTTTTTAAGATGATGAAGAAAGGAACACAACGAACATGTCGGTAGTTAAAAATTCACTTCCAATGTATTTTACTGTTTATAATTTTTATTTTGGTAAATATTTTCATTAGAATCAATCATGCACTTCCATAGATGCATTTTTTTTGAATTTTAACAATTTTTAAAATAATTTTAATGACAATCGTAAAAATATCATATTTATTTCTATGTCTCTTAGATGGTTTTGTTAGACATGGTTGTCACTAACTCACTATACATTAATCAAAATCACATATGATATATATGATTAATGGTTTGTTATTAACGATTTATATTTCAAGAATTCTAATTGTTTTAAAATATCCATTTAAAATGTTCTGTATACAAAATCAATGACAAAATATTTTCTGTTTTACTAAAATATTTCTAATTTACTATATACATAAAATAAAAAGTATCTAATTTACTCCTATCTTAATAATTTAAAAGTTTTAGAGTATATTGAGATCGATTTTATACTTATTATTAATTTAGCTGTGTATATGTTACAAAATAATAAAAGTTTGTTTCATAACTTTAATAGTTATTATTATTTTTTATAAATCAGTTTGTCAAGAACATATTTACATGGATGGTAACTTCAATAATATTCATACATTATCACTATCAAACATAAAATATCACAAAACAAAAAACTGTATTAATCGATTTCAAAATATAGAATAAACATATGTGTGTTAGAGATGTATAACAAACTTGATATTTGAAAACAAAAGAAGAACAAATAAAAAAAACTATGTTTTTACTACTATTAACATAAGTTGTCTAATATTGAAAAAATATTAATTTTAATGTAAAAAAAAAAATACTAAAATCATATTTAGTTATACTTATTATTAATTTAGCTGTGTATTATTTATTTGATTTAATTTTTGATAAAAATTTAATAAATAAATATAGTAAGCATTTTGTTAATTATCATGAAATATCTAAAAATAGTTGGTCCATCTAATTTTAATTAAATATCTACAATAATTATCATATCTATACTATCTATAATTATATATACACTATAGTATAAACGATGTATATAATTACAACTTATAAAACATAGGATACAACATATTAATGCAATATTATTGAATTTGAAAAAGTTTAAGTAACAAAGCTTGATGTACAAGTCATAACAACATATAAATATCATAATAATAATTATTTTATCACTCATTTTATTTAAATATCATTAATCATTTCATAAAATAGTTAGCTAATTATAAATTTATAAATGATTTATTCATTCTATTATATAAATAAAATGCTTATTTTAATAACAATATTATTATTATTAACTAATTTAATTTCTTACTAATTTATAATTATATAGACTAATTTAAGAGGGTCAATCAATAAGACAATGTCTCTTCAATTGCTTCTATTAAATTTTTTTCATAACGTATGTGGCTCATAAATTGTTTCTTATTACACAATCAATTTATTATGTTATTATAAATAACATAGTAGATTCATTCCTAAAAAATATCATGCTTAAATTCTTACATTTGTAGTAGTTCATTTGAAAAAGTTTAAGTAACAAAGCTTGATGTACAAGTCATAACAACATATAAATATCATAATAATAATTATTTTATCACTCATTTTATTTGAATATCATTATTCATTTCATAAAATAGTTAGCTAATTATAAAGTTATAAATGATTTATTCATTCTATTATATAAATAAAATGCTTATTTTAATAACAATATTATTATTATTAACTAATTTAATTTCTCACTAATTTATAATTATATAGATTAATTTAAGAGGGTCAATCAATAAGATAATGTCTCTTCAATTGCTTCTATTTAATTTTTTTTGTAACATATGTGGCTCTTGAATTGTTTCTTATTACACAATTAATTTCTTATGTTATTATAAATAACATAGTAGGTTCATTCCTAAAAAATATCATGCTTAAATTCTTACATTTGTAGTAGTTCTTAGCATAAACGCATGATAAAGAAATATGAGATCGAGTAGAACAAGCATCACCATGGCGGTCGTTGATATTGTTCGTCCTATTCCCACACGAGAATTCGTCCAACATTGCTTATGGGGTATATATTTGTTTCAACTTCACATATATTTCATCATTTACACACTTTTATATATGTATGTGTTTTTTTCTAAAAGAAGATTTTTGTGACACAGTTTTTATCTTTTTAAGATGATGAAGAAAGGAACACAACGAACATGTCGGTAGTTAAAAATTCACTTCCAATGTATTTTACTGTTTATAATTTTTATTTTGGTAAATATTTTCATTAGAATCAATCATGCACTTCCATAGATGCATTTTTTTTGAATTTTATCAATTTTTAAAATAATTTTAATGACAATCGTAAAAATATCATATTTATTTCTATGTCTCTTAGATGGTTTTGTTAGACATGGTTGTCACTAACTCACTATACATTAATCAAAATCACATATGATATATATGATTAATGGTTTGTTATTAACGATTTATATTTCAAGAATTCTAATTGTTTTGTATCCATTTAAAATGTTTTGTATACAAAATCAATGACAAAATATTTTCTGTTTTACTAAAATATTTCTAATTTACTATATACATAAAATAAAAAGTATCTAATTTACTCCTATCTTAATAATTTAAAAGTTTTAGAGTATATTGAGATCGATTTTATACTTATTATTAATTTAGCTGTGTATATGTTACAAAATAATAAAAGTTTGTTTCATAACTTTAATAGTTATTATTATTTTTTATAAATCAGTTTGTCAAGAACATATTTACACTACTACAAAAAGCATAATGGACCCCGGTCAAAAATGATAATAAACCCCGGTTGTAGCATCGGGGTTGATAGGGGGGAGGTCTATTTCGAATATAAAGGACCCCGGTCGTTCAACCGGGGTACATATGTATATAGACCCCTGTTTTATTCAAAATAACCGGGGTTCCAAGGCTTATATGGAACTAAAAAATACAAATAGACCCTGGTTGTTTTGTAAGGAACCGGGGTTCAAATGTTTTTTTTTATTTTTGCTTTTTTAACAATTTCCGGCACCTATATACATATATATATATATTGTACTGCAGAACTCACACACCCATCTAATCTTACTCCTAAATCTACACTTTTTGTCCACAATGGGACTCGAACCCACAACCTTGGGGTCCCCTCTAACACCTTGATACCACTAGGCCAAAGACCATTTTTTAATGAATTGATTAAGACAATAAGGTATAAATGTTTTAGTTAAAGTAAAGGACCCCGGTCATTTTGTTAAACAACCGGGTAAATGTTGGATTATGTACCCTGGTTTTTTTAAAAACAACCGGGGTGTATAAGAAAAAGTAAAGGACCCCGGTCATTTTGTTAAACAACCGGGTAAATGTTGGATTATGTACCCCGGTTTTTTAAAAACAACCGGGGTGTATAAGAAAAAGTAATGGACCCGGTCATTTTGTTAAACAACCGGGTAAATGTTGTATTATGTACCCCGGTTTTTTAAAAACAACCGGGGTGTATAAGAAAAAGTAAAGGACTCCGGTCATTTTGTTAAACAACCGGGTAAATGTTGGATTATGTACCCCGGTTTTTATAAAAACAGTTGGGTGTATAAGAAAAAGTAAAGGACCCAGGTTATTTTGTTAAACAACCGGGTAAATGTTGGATTATGTACCCCGGTTTTTATAAAAAACAACCGGGGTATATAAGAAAAAGTAAAGGACCCCGGTTACCTTGTTAAACAACCGGGGTGTATTAGCTAACACTCAAACGAATTTCAAAAGAACCCTGTTTTTTTTAGCTTTTTTCTATCAACCGGGGTGAATATGGGGGGTCCATTATGCTTTTTGTAGTAGTGTTACATGGATGGTAACTTCAATAATATTCATACATTATCACTATCAAACATAAAATATCACAAAACAAAAAACTGTATTAATCGATTTCAAAATATAGAATAAACATATGTGTGTTAGAGATGTATAACAAACTTGATATTTGAAAACAAAAGAAGAACAAATAAAAAAAACTATGTTTTTACTACTATTAACATAAGTTGTCTAATATTGAAAAAATATTAATTTTAATGTAAAAAAAAAATACTAAAATCATATTTAGTTATACTTATTATTAATTTAGCTGTGTATTATTTATTTGATTTAATTTTTGATAAAAATTTAATAAATAAATATAGTAAGCATTTTGTTAAGGGGAAATTGCGCAAAAAACCTCTAAGTTGGACCATTTTTGCGATTAAAACCCCCAACCATTTTCCATTGCACAAAAAACCTCCAACTGGTTAAAACTTTGTAAATTTGGGCTTTTTTCAAAAAATATGACTTGCAACCGGTTTAGCCGGTTGCAACTTGATGACGTGTAAAACTTTTAAATAGATTTTTGCGTAAAAAACCTCCAACTTGCTTAGTTTTTTCAATTAAAATCCCAAATCATTGTTAATTTGATAAAAACCTCCAACCAACAAAGATAATTAAAATTGAGTCTTCACTGATTGCATTCTGATGAGATGAATATTTATTAAACTTTTATTTATCAAACAAAGAATTCGTTTCCAAATGAAAACCCCACCTTCTAGGCTAGCGAACCTCACTGCTGTGACTGATCATATTCAGATACTAAAATGAAATATAAATAAATGAAATTGAACATAAAGCAGAACCTAAAAATGCAACTCGTGAACACAAAATAAAATCGATTCCATCGGCACAATTGATGTTAAAGTTCAAGATTCAACGACAAAAGTTAATCGAACATACATACATAAAATAAACAGCACTGAACATAAAGAGGCAATAGAGTAATCGGAGTTGCCGGATGTAGAGAAAAAGAGAGAATGTAAATATTATTTGTTGGTTAGAGGTGAGAAAAAAAATATAGTTAAGGGTTTAAATAGAAAAAGTCATCAATTTCGGGGTTTTTTTACAAAAATTCAGTTTAAGAATTATACATGTAGTGCCACGTAGGCGTCACGTATGTCGGGTTTGCCATGTGGACGCCACGTGTATGCCATGTAAGCATAACAACCTATCATAACCGGTCAAGTCCTAATTTCAAAAGATTTTACCGGTTAGAGGTTTTTTGTGCAACAAAAAATGGTTAGGGGTTTTAATCACAAAAATGGTCCAACTTTAAGGTTTTTTACGCAATTATCCCTTTTGTTAATTATCATGAAATATCTAAAAATAGTTGGTCCATCTAATTTTAATTAAATATCTACAATAATTATCATATCTATACTATCTATAATTATATATACACTATAGTATAAACGATGTATATAATTACAACTTATAAAACATAGGATACACCATATTAATGCAATATTATTGAATTTGAAAAAGTTTAAGTAACAAAGCTTGATGTACAAGTCATAACAACATATAAATATCATAATAATAATTATTTTATCACTCATTTTATTTAAATATCATTAATCATTTCATAAAATAGTTAGCTAATTATAAAGTTATAAATGATTTATTCATTCTATTATATAAATAAAATGCTTATTTTAATAACAATATTATTATTATTAACTAATTTAATTTCTTACTAATTTATAATTATATAGACTAATTTAAGAGGGTCAATCAATAAGACAATGTCTCTTCAATTGCTTCTATTAAATTTTTTTCATAACGTATGTGGCTCATAAATTGTTTCTTATTACACAATCAATTTATTATGTTATTATAAATAACATAGTAGATTCATTCCTAAAAAATATCATGCTTAAATTCTTACATTTGTAGTAGTTCATTTGAAAAAGTTTAAGTAACAAAGCTTGATGTACAAGTCATAACAACATATAAATATCATAATAATAATTATTTTATCACTCATTTTATTTGAATATCATTATTCATTTCATAAAATAGTTAGCTAATTATAAAGTTATAAATGATTTATTCATTCTATTATATAAATAAAATGCTTATTTTAATAACAATATTATTATTATTAACTAATTTAATTTCTCACTAATTTATAATTATATAGATTAATTTAAGAGGGTCAATCAATAAGATAATGTCTCTTCAATTGCTTCTATTAAATTTTTTTCGTAACATATGTGACTCTTGAATTGTTTCTTATTACACAATCAATTTCTTATGTTATTATAAACAACATAGTAGGTTCATTCCTAAAAAAATATCATGCTTAAATTCTTACATTTGTAGTTGTTCTTAGCATAAACGCATGATAAAGAAATATGAGATCGAGTAGAACAAGCATCACCATGGCGGTCGTTGATATTGTTCGTCGTATTCCCACACGAGAATTCGTCCAACATTTTATTGCTTATGGGGTATATATTTGTTTCAACTTCACATATATTTCATCAGTTACACACTTTTATATATGTATGTGTTGTTTTTTAGAAGAAGATTTTTGTGACATAGTTTTTATCTTTTTA
>JAANYP010004558.1:0-30734 GCA_020465985.1 Centrapalus pauciflorus | reverse complement strand
ATATATATATATATATATATATATATATGTATATGTTTAAAGGATCCTTAGCGCGTGCGCGCACACACATGTATATATGTATATACATATGTACGTTTGTGCGTGTACACACACGTATACATATATACATCTATATATATATATATATATATATATATATATATATATATATATATATATATATATATATATATATATATATATATATATTCAGGTTCAAAAATGTACCTCTCGAAATCAAGTGCACCCGAAGGTACCAACCTTAAAAAACTTTTTTTTAATTTTTTTTCTCATAACCATGTTTAAATTAATGTTATACACATGATATATGAATTTCACATACATTCACACTTTCTGTGTACTTAAAAATTATGTGAATGCTCAATCCATATTTATGTGAATGGTCATCCGTGTGAATGGTCATTTCACACCATGTGAATGGTGTGAATGATCATTCACATGATCTTTTTTACCATTCACAAGATTATGATGTTGCTCCTTTTGAAAAAAAAGTCTTATAATGTTGTCCTATACATGTCTATTAAAAAAAAAATATGTGAATGATCATTCACATTAGCATACGCTGGGTACGCTGGAATCTCATAGGTACGCTGATGAACCTGATTATATATATATATATATATATATATATATATATATATATATATATATATATATATATATATATATATATATATATATATATTGTGACACCCTTGTCAGAATAACCACCATTTAAATAACATCCAGGATTAATCACCATCATACAATAACATAATGATAACCTAGTTTAAGTGCGGAAGCATATAAATAAAGTAACGCAACAGTGTCAAACACCCTACGGTGCTACAAGGTACCAAATCTAATTCTACATACTCATAAATTTATTACAATCATCCCAAACATGTCATAGCAATAATCACATAAACCAAATACCAAGCAAGTAGCAAATATCTTCAATTACTTCAACAGACGACCTAGCTAGAAGGTCCAGCAGCAGATTTCCCTTTTTCCTGTAAAAATGTCAACAACTGAGGGGTAAGCGAATGCTTAGTGAATACCAATGATTTTACACATTCCACAAACCCTTATGATGCCCCCAGAAGTAACACCGGTAACGCATACCGTATACTTCCACACGTACACATAGTACGCAAACCCGAGCCGCAACTCCTTCGAGATGACGCTCGGCATAAGAAAAACAATCCATCTGAGGCAAACGTACGATCGGGGATGACCTACTGCCTATCCTGACCACAGAAGTGTCAACTCTTGGTCATATAGCACAGTAACATCGGAGTACGCAAGTTAGTAGAGTGTCAAACGAAAGTGAATGTGCATCAACATATACGCAAGTTAGTAGAGTGTCAAACGAATGTGAAACAACATGCCTCAGCAGGCGAAGCAAACATAAAGCAGATGCAGACATGTTAGAATCAGAGGTACTCACAGTGGCTGCGTTATTAACTTTATCCAAACTTTATTTCTCCTCGGGCTTTCAACCGGATCACAAAGTACCTCACTGTGGGTTAAACAACACCACAAGGGACCTGAAATTCATTTGTAACAACACATCATGTCAATAATTGTTTAAATCCATAAAACCAAGTTTTACAAGTTCTGCAATATTTTTCCCCATTTTGGATCCATATCCAAATTCGAACCACAACTAAGTTTGAACCCAACTCAAGTTCAAACCTTATCCTTTGAATAACTTTGGTTATTTTATGTATTGTCTATGGGTTTCATTCATAATATTCGAGTTTAGAGAGTGGGTTTCAATTTTTAGGCATTAAATTCGAATTTAAGGGGTTAAATTCGAATTTCCTTTCGAATTTGAGGCCAAACTCGAACCCTATGGGTTAAATTCGAACATCATTCGAATTTAGGGTCCTAATTTCGAATTTAGGGACATAAACTCGAATTCCTTGGTGTTAGATTCGAATATATACTCGAATTTAGCTCAAAAATCGAGTTTGTTCTTGCATTTCGACTATGTTCTTGGTAGTTTCGAGTTTGTTCATGTCTACAACTTAAATCCTTCATTTCAAAGCCTAAGAATCATGAATGTATTATGCCTAGGTTTGATTATATTACGCATACTCTATCATATTCTAGCTAAAACACAAGCAAAATCGGCTTTATTCATGCAATAAATGTCAAATTCGAATTTCATGTTTTCAAAACCGAGATATATAGACTTAATTAGGTCGATTCTTACCTCAATTCGTAGGAAATCAAGAATCCAACCGTAGATTGTTGTAGTACTCCTCGAGGTCTTTCCAACAACATATAAATCTCGAAAATCGGCCGGTCGGTTTGTGAGATAATCTAGAGAGAAGTAGAGAGCGTTTTCTAGAGAGAGTCTAGAGAGAGAGTGAAAATGTGAAAATGAAAGGCTTTTAGCCTTTTTATTCAACTTTCTTCATTTTTGCACATTTCACCCCTCAACTTAACCGGTTCCATAAAATACTGATTTATTCTTAAATTTATCATTACTAGCTTTTATAATTCATACTACTTCCTAACGATAATTCAGAGTTCAAATTTTCTTAAACTTCGTAACTTCATAAAATAGCAACAAACTTTTAAATATCCCTAAATATATAATAGTTTCTCATAATTCAACTTAATTATAACTTATCCACTTAAATAGATCTGAATTACAGTAATTGAATTCGAGGATGTTACATATATATATATATATATATATATATATATATATATATATATATATATATATATATATATATATATATATATATAAATTTGGGTTCAAATGAGTATCATTAGTTTTGCGGAGTACCGGAGGTACCTCGCTTAAAACCAATGTCTTTGTTTCTTACCTTCATTAATTTCATATCTGTAATATACTCCGACTTCTTTACATATACTAACCTTTCATGAATTCCAATTCGGTATAATCATCCCAATCTTCATTACCAGTTGTGAAGATTACATAAAGCTTTCCACATAAAACACCAAGTGCTATTTCGATATTTTCTTAGATAATTCCAAATGAGATAACAGATTCCTAACTTTTCTGTTATTCTAAATGAACCAATAGACCATAGTGCTAACTTGTTCGTTTTTGTTGATACTTAAATCCAAAATCCATGATCTCATCATGTATTCAAATATGAAAATAGTTCCTACATGTAACACCCGTTAATTTCGAGGTAATTAATTAATTTCGAATCATTTAATTTAATTATTAATTCGAAAAAAAATAGGATTTAAATTATCAAACCATTGTATATATATAAAAGCAAATTCATCACATTTTTAGATTTTGTTAAGGAAAAAAAAAAGATAAAAGAAATTGGTTATTTGTATGTATATATGAATGTATGTAATAAATAAATATATAATAATAATAATAATAATAATAAAAAAAAAATCGTGAGTGCATCAAAGTGGGTGGGGACCATTATGAAACTTTTGTTCCTACATAACCCATCACCATTTCCATCATCATCTTAATTTCTTAATAACACACATTAACACACACTTGACAGTTTTCTTCAGATTGGGCTGGAATACAAGTTTTTTTTTATCAACACCTTTATCGTCTTCATCACCATTATTCTTCTTGAAATTTTAAGGTAAACAACTCAACCCAAATAAATATTTATTCCCATCATTTATTCTTTTGTTAAATTATTGAACCATTAAATTGTAAATAGGAATGGATGTATAACCTGAGAATAAATATCAATCATCAACCATTAGAATCATCTTCTTCATTTTATTGAGTTAAAAGCTTCAAATATTTGAATGGTGGTTTTAGTGGGTCATATATTTCAATCTGAAAATAGGCATAAAATTAATAGAAATGTGATTAGATACACTGTTAGAATGTTTTTGGATGACTGATTTTGGATTTGGGACCAGAAAAAAAATGATATTCCAACTTTTTTGGAGATTATTGGTTTGGATGATTTTTTTTTGAATGGAAATCAAGAAGTAGAAGTGTGTGTTGAGTTGGTGTGTGTGCCGGAATCTGAACCGCCGCCGCCGTCGTCGGAGCTGGCCGGCGACCGGCCGGTCACCTTTTTCTTCTGGTCGGCAAGGGCTCTGCCGTCTCTGTCCACCGGCGCCTCTTTCTCTTTCTTTTTCCTTCTTTCCGTTTCTGTCCAGCGAGAAAGAGACGAGGGAGTAGTGGTTTGGTGTATTGGGTGGTGGTTTGGTCGGTGCCGCAAAGGCCTTGACCGGCGATCTCGCCGTCAACGGCACCTTTCTTTTCCCTGTTTTTTTTTCCGGCTGGCCGAGTTGCTGTCTGTCCCTTTTTGGTGTCTGCATCGAGAGAGAGATAAGAGAGGATGAGAGTTATTTTTATTTTTATTTTTATTTTACTTTATTTGTTTTTAATTTCTTGAAATACAATTAGGTTTTAAAAAAAAAAGATGCAGTTGAGCTTTAAGGTTTTGGGCTCCATGTTTTTGGTCAAGTTTATTTTCTTGGGTTGTCATTTTTATTATTTTTTTTGGGCTTTTTAAATTAGAAATGGGTTTCAAGGTTGTGGGCTATTTGATAAAAATAATATTTATTTTATTTTTTTAATGGGTTGATTACAATTTGTCTTTGATTGAGTTTTCTTAATTTAGAAATAAAATATTGGGTTTTAAAATGTTAAGGTGTTTTGGGTTATTAATTAATTAGTTGGGATGTTGATTTGATCTAGATAATGTTAATTATTGGGTTATATGTGGGTTGAAGTCGTATAGAATTTATTATTAGAAATGAGATTAATGCAAGTTTAAAGAATTTTAATAAAAATTGATCTAATTAATCATTTACTATTTTTATGCAAGTTTAATATTTGCTTAATACACTTTAAATGAATAATAACTAAAGTAATTAAGTAAGCGTTGACAAGTAACTGGATACTTTCTGAATTTTGATCCCGAAACTTTAATTAATTAAATAGACAGCAGATTCAGTGAACTGGTAAAAATATTGATAAACAGACAATATATTTTAGATCAGGCTCTAGTGAATCGAGACGTGTGGCTCGCAGTAGTGCTTTCGCTGGATATCGAGTTGTCGGTTGGCGAGTACGGATTTGCGGGCACTGTGAGTAATTGATTTAATTTCATGAATGATCATTTATGATATGTTTGTACTGGTTATCTGTTTCATTTCTTTTACCATGCTTATCCACTTTACTGCCATGTTGCCTTTGATATTTGCTATTCATTTCATTACCCTGAGTTGTTACATGATAACCCTTATTCCCCGGTATGCATACTGTGTATTTATGTGATGATTGCATGCCTGTGTGGCTGCATGTTATTTTATACGCTGTAAGTCGGGAGTGCCGCAAGCTGTGTTACTGTGTATGCATTGCTGGGAAGGCCGGATGCTACACAGACAACCTATTCGTGGACGCACTGCTGGGAAGGCCGGGTGCTACACATGTTGACTTTGTGCTGATACTTGTATCATTCCTGTTATTCATGTTTATTTGTGCTATTAAATCTGTTACTCGCTAGGCGACGGCTTACCCCGGTTGTCGGGGCAATGTTTCAGGTTTAGCTGATAAGGGGAAAGCACCAGCTTCAGGGTCAAGAGTTTGAGGACTCGTGGTATCAGATAGACTTCCGCAAAATTTGTAAATATTCTGAATTTGTAATTGGGATGGGTAGATCCTAAAAATTTCGAGTTGGTTGTAATAATTAGATAATTTATTTAGCGTACTCTGAATTTGAGGTTCATGTTGCAGATTATAGTAAAAGCGCTGCGTTATTAGAACGAGACGTTTCAATATCAGAGACAGGTTTGGTTTAAGTGAATTAAGTATCTCTTAGGTACTTAGTCTTAAACCGTAGGATGCATGATCACTATTAGCTTAAATTATGATTTTACGAGTTGAACTCTACCCTGATGGCCTTAGGAAATTGGGTACGGTTAAGATAGGATTGAACTGTTACCTTTATAAATATATATAAACATATACCCTTATGAGCAAGACTATAAACAAATCATGTAAGAACATAAAACAAAATTGGTAACAAAATTCATAATGTAATTTCCGCGCTATGGATGAAAAGAGAGCAACGATATTCAACACTATGGAGCCTGTGAAGGCTCTGGCTTGGCTAGAGTGTTCAGAGAAAGCATTCCGCCTGAGCCACTGTTTGGAAAGTGATATCGTGGAGTATATTGTAGAGCTTGTAGTGGATATATCATATGTGTGTTAAATCATCAAATAATTAAATAACTAAATTGAGACAATCTCATAGGAGTATTTACCGATAAGGTAAAAAAAAATGGCACCCTCTATCATGGATTCGGTAAGTTATGATTTCAACCTTTATTAAGAGTTGTCAGAATTTTTGATTTGTTGCACATACATGATATCAGTCTTATTCAGATATGTGATTCGATCTCTAAAGTATATCGGTCATTCCACTTCTATTGTAATCATTTTACTTATTCGTTACTTTGTCTGATTCATCATCATGGGCCCATAACCTACAGATAGTCATGAATGTGTTTTCGTGTCAGTGATTGTTCACGCACTTGGTGCAAGTCTGTTTGGTCTGTGTGGTCTTACTAGAGTCTTTCCAGTTGCGCGTTACAGACGAGAGTCTCTATTCACTGTTTCTATGTTCACACCCTTGGGTGGTGGTATTCGTTTCTTCTTGGTATCTGTATGTTGTGCAGTAAAAAAAAATCTGACAAACTCAAGAAATACCCAACCTGTAATGGATTTAAAAAGAGTGTAACGTGAATCAAGACGAGAAAGTGGGGCATAATAGGTTAGAGATGCAAAAAAAAAAAAAAAAGATATATAAGAACACAAGAATTAATACGAGATTACCTAACATGATGTACACAAGTTAACGAGTGGTACTGTGAGTTTGATCGTAGCCGATGATGTATGATTGATTTGTAACTAATATACTACCATAACTCGTTTGTGAGGAATGATAGATCTGATGCAGTGATCAAAGATATTAGCTTGAAAAAACGAAAAACTTGGAAAATCAACTACTAAACAAAGGATATTGGTAAAACAATAAATCAACACAGTCACGAGTGAAAATAGTGAAGCGAAAAATAGATACTGATTTTTATATAATTTTATTGATTTATGTATATCACTACAAATAAGAAACAACATAAATTATAATCTCACTCACCATGTAGCCGTGTGCGGGTATTAAAACCTTGTTAAGATCGAATGAAACTTGCTTGATTTAATTGGGTATTTATACAAGGTCAAATAAATATATTGAACTTATTGTGGGAAATAAAACAATATTGATACTATTGGAATTATAAAATGGTCTTGAATTCAAATAAACGAAAAACTGCTATTGTCTAAAAAGGTTTTAGCGAATAATTAAACAGTTACTATGTAAACATTGCTGTCACATACAAGTGTGATTGCACGGAATGGATTACTACATTGACATCATTATGAAAAAAAAAATAGAATTTGTTCGCGTGAATAAATATTAATGTTTGAAAGGATATTAATGAGTATCATTATGATTTAGTACTACTATAATATTAAGATTTAAAAATTTATCCATACATAGGTTGTACAAGAATGATAAAGTTGAGTTTCTTGGCCAAACGACCTGTGGTGATGCTGTATCCGTTGACCAGACGAAGGGCGGAGCTATTTGGAATTTGGGACAACCCCATAATGCTTCAGAGATTTATACCTTTCTCGACCTGACAGGTTGTTATCGGCGTTTTATTCGCATTTTCTTTAGGATCGCGGTGTCACTGACCTAGATGACGAGGAAGAATGTGAGATTCGTTTGGGGTGTGCCATAGGAGCAAGCCTTTCAGAAGGCGAAGCGATGTCTGAGTGAGACTCCGATTCTTTCCATGTTTAAGGGCAACAATGATTTCATTTGTCTACAGAGATGCATCTTTACATGATCTCGGGTTTGTTTTGATCCAACGAGGAAGAGTGATTGCTTCTGCTTCAAAACAACTGAAGATCAACGAGAGAAACTACTCGACTCATGATTTAGAGTCGGCTGTGGTGTTCGCGTTGAAATTATGGAGACACTATTTATATGGCACGAGATGTCAGCTCTTCACCGCCCATAAGAGCCTGAAGTGCATCCTCGACCAGAAGGAGCTGAATATGAGACAGCAGCGTGCTATGCAGTTGATTAAAGAGTATGATTGCGAGATCCTTTACCACCCTAGTAAAGCGAATGTAGTTGCTGATGTGTTGAGTAGCAAGTCCTATTATGGTGTATATTGTTGTGCGACGGTGTGTTCTTCAGTGAAGGATTCTATGATTACAGATCTTCTGAGATATCAGTCTAAGGTGTAACCGGCAGAGCATCTGAAGTCCAAGCATATGGTTGGATATATAAAGCATCTTTCTCCGGTTAGTCGAGGGTTATTGTTGTTTGATACGCGAATTTGGATTCCTAGACTTGGTGGCTTACGTGATATTTTGTTGACTGAGGCTCATTATTCTCGATTATCTATCCACCCTGATACTACGAAGATGTATTGTGACCTACATTATGATTTTTTGGTGACCCGACTTGAAGCGGGATGTGGGCCAATTCGTTGAGCAGTGTACTGCTTGTTTGCAGGTGAAGGCCGAGCATCAGAAGCCATATGGCAGTTTACAGCCTTTACCTATTCCGCAGTGGAAGTGGGAGGAAATTGCGGTGGATTTTGTCACCAAACTCTCGAAGACACAGTGACAACATGATTCGATATGGGTTGTGGTTAACCGACTTACGAAGAGCGCGCATTTCATTCCAGTTAGGGAGAACTATTCGATAGATCGGTGGGCACGAATTCACATAGACGAGATCATTGCTAGACATGGAGTGCCTAAGAAGATAATGTTCGATCGAGATTCGCGGTTTACTTCTCGGTTTTGGCAGAGCTTATAAGACGAGCTAGGTACGCGTGTTACTCCTAGCACGACGTTTCAGCCACAGACATATGGTCAGAGCGAGCGTACGATGCAGATCTTTTGAGGATATGCTTCGAGCCTGCGTGTTAGAGTTCGGTGGGAACTGGGATGCTCATTTGTCGTTGACCGAGTTTTCTTATAATAACTCGTATCATTCTTCTATCGGCATGGCACCGTTCGAGGCTTTATATGGTCGTAGGTGTCGTACACTCACGTGTTGGCGAGAGGTGGGTGGGAGACTTATTGGGTGACCCGAGTTATTGTAGATTGCGCACGACAAGATTCAGATTATTCGCGAACGATTGAGGGCTGCTCAGGATCGATAGAAGATGTATTCAGATAAGCGGCACCAACCAGTGGAGCTTGAAGTTGGTAGTTTGGTGATGTTGAAGGTGTCACCCTAGAAAGGTATTATGAGGTTCGACAAGAGGGGCGAGCTTAGCCCTAGATTTATTGGACCGTATCAGATTTCAGAGCGTATTGGTGCACAAACATATTGATTAGATTTGCCACCAGAGTTGGCCGGTGTGCACGATGTTTTTCATGTCAGCTATTTGCGAAAATGTCTGAAGAATACCGAGGAGATGGTGCCAACTCAGGATGTACAGATTGATCAGCGACTCAGATATGTCGAGGAGCCCGAGCAGATAGTAGATGAGAAGATCAGCAAGTTGAGGAATCAGCAGATAGAGACGGTCTTAGTGAGATTGCGACATCACCGTGGGCCGAATCATACGTGGTAGCCGAAGACAGAGATGATGGCGATATATCCGAACCTGTTCAAATCCACATGATCTCAAGGACGAGATCAATCCAGCTTGTAGGAGATTGTAACACCCGTTAATTTCGAGGTAATTAATTAATTTCGAATCATTTAATTTAATTATTAATTCGAAAAAAAATAGGATTTAAATTATCAAACCATTGTATATATATAAAAGCAAATTCATCACATTTTTAGATTTTGTTAAGGAAAAAAAAAAGATAAAAGATATTGGTTATTTGTATGTATATATGAATGTATGTAATAAATAAATATATAATAATAATAATAATAATAATTAAAAAAAAATCGTGAGTGCATCAAAGTGGGTGGGGACCATTATGAAACTTTTGTTCCTGCATAACCCATCACCATTTCCATCATCATCTTAATTTCTTAATAACACACATTAACACACACTTGACAGTTTTCTTCAGATTGGGCTGGAATACAAGTTTTTTTTTATCAACACCTTTATCGTCTTCATCACCATTATTCTTCTTGAAATTTTAAGGTAAACAACTCAACCCAAATAAATATTTATTCCCATCATTTATTCTTTTGTTAAATTATTGAACCATTAAATTGTAAATAGGAATGGATGTATAACCTGAGAATAAATACCAATCATCAACCATTAGAATCATCTTCTTCATTTTATTGAGTTAAAAGCTTCAAATATTTGAATGGTGGTTTTAGTGGGTCATATATTTCAATCCGAAAATAGGCATAAAATTAATAAAAATGTGATTAGATACACTGTTAGAATGTTTTTGGATGACTGATTTTGGATTTGGGACCAGAAAAAAAAATGATATTCCAACTTTTTTGGAGATTATTGGTTTGGATGATTTTTTTTTTGAATGGAAATCAAGAAGTAGAAGTGTGTGTTGAGTTGGTGTGTGTGCCGGAATCTGGACCGCCGCCGCCGTCGTCGGAGCTGGCCGGCGACCGGCCGGTCACCTTTTTCTTCTGGTCGGCAAGGGCTCTGCCGTCTCTGTCCACCGGCGCCTCTTTCTCTTTCTTTTTCCTTCTTTCCGTTTCTGTCCAGCGAGAAAGAGACGAGGGAGTAGTGGTTTGGTGTATTGGGTGGTGGTTTGGTCGGTGCCGCAAAGGCCTTGACCGGCGATCTCGCCGTCAACGGCACCTTTCTTTTCCCTGTTTTTTTTTCCGGCTGGCCGAGTTGCTGTCTGTCCCTTTTTGGTGTCTGCATCGAGAGAGAGATAAGAGAGGATGAGAGTTATTTTTATTTTTATTTTTATTTTACTTTATTTGTTTTTAATTTCTTGAAATACAATTAGGTTTTAAAAAAAAGATGCAGTTGGGCTTTAAGGTTTTGGGCTCCATGTTTTTGGTCAAGTTTATTTTCTTGGGTTGTCATTTTTATTATTTTTTTTGGGCTTTTTAAATTAGAAATGAGTTTCAAGGTTGTGGGCTATTTGATAAAAATAATATTTATTTTATTTTTTTAATGGGTTGATTACAATTTGTATTTGATTGAGTTTTCTTAATTTAGAAATAAAATATTGGGTTTTAAAATGTTAAGGTGTTTTGGGTTATTAATTAATTAGTTGGGATGTTGATTTGATCTAGATAATGTTAATTATTGGGTTATATGTGGGTTGAAGTCGTATAAAATTTATTATTAGAAATGAGATTAATGCAAGTTTAAAGAATTTTAATAAAAATTGATCTAATTAATCATTTACTATTTTTATGCAAGTTTAATATTTGCTTAATACACTTTAAATGAATAATAACTAAAGTAATTAAGTAAGCGTTGACAAGTAACTCGATACTTTCTGAATTTTGATCCCGAAACTTTAATTAATTAAATAGACAGCAGATTCAGTGAACTGGTAAAAATATTGATAAACAGACAATATATTTTAGATCAGGCTCTAGTGAATTGATCGAGACGTGTGGCTCGCAGTAGTGCTTTCGCTGGATATCGAGTTGTCGGTTGGCGAGTACGGATTTGCGGGCACTGTGAGTAATTGATTTAATTTCATGAATGATCATTTATGATATGTTTGTACTGGTTATCTGTTTCATTTCTTTTACCATGCTTATCCATTTTACTGCCATGTTGCCTTTGATATTTGCTATTCATTTCATTACCCTGAGTTGTTACATGATAACCCTTATTCCCCGGTATGCATACTGTGTATTTATGTGATGATTGCATGCCTGTGTGGCTGCATGTTATTTTATACGCTGTAAGTCGGGAGTGCCGCAAGCTGTGTTACTGTGTATGCATTGCTGGGAAGGTCGGATGCTACACAGACAACCTATTCGTGGACGCACTGCTGGGAAGGCCGGGTGCTACACATGTTGACTTTGTGCTGATACTTGTATCATTCATGTTATTCATGTTTATTTGTGCTATTAAATCTGTTACTCGCTAGGCGACGGCTTACCCCGGTTGTCGGGGCAATGTTTCAGGTTTAGCTGATAAGGGGAAAGCACCAGCTTCAGGGTCAAGAGTTTGAGGACTCGTGGTATCAGATAGACTTCCGCAAAATTTGTAAATATTCTGAATTTGTAATTGGGATGGGTAGATCCTAAAAATTTCGAGTTGGTTGTAATAATTAGATAATTTATTTAGCGTACTCTGAATTTGAGGTTCAGCGCTGCGTTATTAGAACGAGGCGTTTCACTTCATTTTGACCATTTGTCGAGGTCGGTAAGCTGTACTCATAGCTATATGAGTGCATAATCCTACCTGTAAAGCAAACCAAAAGTTGAACATGAAACAACTCCTTTAATAAGACATAATAAATTCTAGAATACCATGGAAATAATGATAACCTTACTCATGCACATCTGTGCAAATCTTTCTAGCAATAAGCTTCTTGAGTCCGTATATAAAATATATTGAATTAATCAAGTTGTCTACAATCTACCAATCGTAGAAAACTTCTTAATTCTTGTAATACTGCGAGACAAATTTCAAATTCTCAATCACTCCCCTTTTTAGCAGAATCTTCCGAGATCCACTTCCAGAAATCACATATCCCAAAATATAATCTATTATAATCAAAACTCACGATTTGACATATTCAACTTTAAACTTATACCAACATATCATCGATAATTACGATTACAGATTTCCCCCCAACATTGATATACAAATCTTTATTCATAATGTCCATAAAACAGTTGGGGTGTTGGCTATCCCAAATGGCATAACAAAATACTCGTAAAACTCATAACTATCCCTGAAATCCATTTTCAGTATTTTATCCTTACAAATCTTTCAACTAGTGATATCCTGGACATAAATCAATCTTTGAATAATAACCAACCCCTTGCAACTGATCAATAATCATCAATTCCTGGCAGCGACTACTTACTTGTTATAATCAATTTGTTCAAATCATATTAATCTACACACATTCTCATTATGACATCCTTTGTTTCATAAACAATATCAGGCTCCCCATGGCAAAGAACTCAATTTAACGAAGCCCTTATCTGATAACTCCTAAAGTTGTTTCATCATTTCTTACCTTTCAGTAGATGCATACCGATACGAACAACAAGCTATTTGGAGAAACTCCAGGGATCAAGTCAACACAAAATTTCACTTGTCTTTCAAGTGGCACATCAGACAAGTCTTGGTATCAATAACATATACCAAACAAAACTCACAGCCCTAAGCAATCAGCTTTCGGGATCTAACAATCATCATTAGACATTGATCCCCACTTCTCCAATACTCATATATACAAATCTCTCGCCTCCTTTCGGCGTAGTTATCTTTATTATTCCTTCATTGCAAACTACATGCGTCTTGTCACATATATGTAATAAGTTCTTTCTAATTATCGTATCAAATCACCGATCTCTATTGAAATCAAGTCAGGATTGAGTACTACCTCCTCAATCACTAAAGTACAATCATGATACACATGATCTACGCTAACTAATGTGTTACTTAGCAATTTCAACATCAATCACAATAGACAACTTAGATCAAGGTATTTACTCTTGTTGAGCAAAAGCAGTAGATACAAATAATTGATCGACACCAAGATCAAACAGAACTCATGATCACCTCCGAATCTTCCTTAGATTCCGAATCGTAGTACTAGACTTTTCTTTGCTGTATAAGCAATTTGCCTAGTGTCCAAAGTCTCTTTAAACTTTTTGTGTTTAATCAAATCTCCATTTCATTAAGTATTATATCCCTCTTCCGATCAATTATACTTCGCATGTATCTCTTACTTTACACTTCGCATTGCATATTCCAAATCCCATTCAATATTAACACAAGTCACGTATTCTCATACCTTCGTTCGCTTTCTCAGAAATGCTTGAATTATTTTCCTTTCTGGTTATAAAATTTACATATTTCAAATATTGAAATAGCCTCTTTGACTTCAACTACATCAAATTCTCATGAACAGTTCGTGTCATACGTTCTCAGCCACAACCTTTGTAAGCTTAAAATATTCAATACAATGTACCTTACCGTTTCCTTTTAATACAAGTTGATGCTATTTTGTTTTATGATAAACACTACAAGTTGTTATCATTCCCTCAAACATATCACATATGATACTAATACTATTAGTTCCAATTCTTTTAACTCATCATGGTCAAACTTAAACTTCATTACAACTTCTAAACTCATTCATAAATTTCCAAGAAGTCTATGACATCTTTTCCAATTCAAAGCTTCCAAGTCCATCTTGGCTATTCATCTACTGCCTATTTATATACTCGAATATTCTCATTCACAAACAGGATTATACTTATATTAGTAATAAAACTTTATATCACTCGATTTCATGTTAACTTCAGCATCATAGAACTTCGATGAAATATTACATATGGAATCTTTAAAGTACACTTCTAACTCTATGGATTAACGTCCAAAAGTTATAACTACAATCTCAGAGATCTCATCTCTTTGTTGAACCTTTCATTCATGGTTTCATCATATAATATCATTGCATGCTAATTCTTTGGTCGAAATTTGCAATTTCTGCTAAAATGACCCACTTTTCCACAATTATAACAAGCATAGGCCTTCATTGGACATTTGTTAGCCTTATGTCCAAATTGATTACAATGGCAACATCTCTTACATCTATCACGTTTATTTGTTCTTGACCTCAAATATAGTCCATTTAGTTCATCTTCTCCAGACTTTACAATCTTTCCAATAGCTCTTTCTACATGATTAACATGTGGTACGATATCAGGCTCACCATATTGCCTACTAAACAACAACTTGAATTGTTCCCAACTAAAGGAAGCAATCAACTCGGATCCAATTCTTTTTCCCAACAGTTCCACCATTCCTTAGCTTGTCCAATCAATTGATCTTTAGCCAAAAATACCTTGTACTCATCCTTACAATTCATCTCCTTAAAGATTTGTTCCATAATTGTAATCCACATTTCTGCTTCCTCAATTCTCAGAGATCCAGAGAATGTGGGTGGTTGCCAGTCCTTGAATGATCTAATTACATAGTTCATGTAATTCTCATCAATACCAGTTTCATAATCAATCTTTTCCTTGCCCTTGTCTTTACGTTTCTCTTTATTCCTAAGTTTTATGTCATCCACAACATAATTCCTTTCATATTCTCTCTTTTCTTTTCTCTTATCTTCTTTTCTTTTGGCTTTGGCCTCATCTCGCGCCCGAAATTGGTCTTGAATCATTCTGTTTTGTTCTGCCATCATTGATAGCACCATTTCCCTCGTTTCTCGTGGCGTCATTCCTTCTCCAGACATGTTCTGAAATATATAAAATATATAAATTATTTAGTGATCCCATCACATAACTAACTACATCACATGTTGTCCCGTATGAAATTCACTTTCCTATGATTACTAGATCGTAACCTATCTTAGTTCAGATCATTACTTATAATCACTACATGTCATCACTTAATGTTTGAGACCAAGACCTCACAGACACTTGAATCTCAAACTACTGCTCTGATACCATCTCGTGTGACACCATTGTCACAATAACCACCATTTAAATAACACCCAGGATTAATCACCATCATACAATAACATAATGATCTGATAACCTAGTTTAAGTGCGGAAGCATATAAATAAAGTAACGCAACAGTGTCAAACACCCTACGGTGCTACAAGGTACCAAATCTAATTCTACATTCTCATAAATTTATTACAATCATCCCAAACATATCATAGCAATAATCACATAAACCAAATACCAAGCAAGTAGCAAATATCTTCAATTACTTCAACAGACGACCTAGCTAGAAGGTCCAGCAGCAGATTTCCCTTTTTCCTGTAAAAATGTCAACAACTGAGGGGTAAGCGAATGCTTAGTGAATACCAATGATTTTACACATTCCACAAACCCTTATGATGCCCCCAGAAGTAACACCGGTAACGCATACCGTATACTTCCACACGTACACATAGTACGCAATCCCGAGCCGCAACTCCTTCGAGATGACGCTCGGCATAAGAAAAACAATCCATCTGAGACAAACGTACGATCGGGGATGACCTACTGCCTATCCTAACCACAGAGGTGTCAACTCTTGGTCATATAGCACAGTAACATCGGAGTACAGATGCAACCCTCAGGTCCATCAATAAGATGCACAACAAAGAAACGGACATGCAACAAGTGTGAATGTGCATCAACATATACGCAAGTTAGTAGAGTGTCAAACGAAAGTGAAATAACATGCCTCAGCAGGCGAAGCCAACATAAAGCAGATGCAGACATGTTAAAATCAGAGGTACTCACAGTGGGTGCGTTATTAACTTTATCCAAATTTTATTTCTCCTCGGGCTTTCAACCGGATCACAAAGTACCCCACTGTGGGTTAAACAACACCACAAGGGACCTGAAATTCATTTGTAACAACACATCATGTCAATAATTGTTTAAATCCATAAAACCAAGTTTTACAAGTTCTGCAATATTTTTCCCCATTTTGGATCCATATCCAAATTCGAACCACAACTAAGTTTGAACCCAACTCAAGTTCAAACCTTATCCTTTGAATAACTTTGGTTATTTTATGTATTGTCTATGAGTTTCATTCATAATATTCGAGTTTAGAGAGTGGGTTTCAATTTTTAGGCATTAAATTCGAATTTAAGGGGTTAAATTCGAATTTCCTTTCGAATTTGAGGCCAAACTCGAACCCTAGGGGTTAAATTCGAACATCATTCGAATTTAGGGTCCTAATTTCGAATTTAGGGACATAAACTCGAATTCCTTGGTGTTAGATTCGAATATATACTCGAATTTAGCTCAAAAATCGAGTTTGTTCTTGCATTTCGACTATGTTCTTGGTAGTTTCGAGTTTGTTCATGTCTACAACTTAAATCCTTCATTTCAAAGCCTAAGAATCATGAATATGTCATGTATTATGCCTAGGTTTGATTATATTACGCATACTCTATCATATTCTAGCTAAAACACAAGCAAAATCGGCTTTATTCATGCAATAAATGTCAAATTCAAATTTCATGTTTTCAAAACCGAGATATATAGACTTAATTAGGTCGATTCTTACCTCAATTCGTACGAAATCAAGAATCCAACCGTAGATTGTTGTAGTACTCCTCGAGGTCTTTCCAACAACGTATAAATCTCGAAAATCGGCCGGTTGGTTTGTGAGATAATCTAGAGAGAAGTAGAGAGCGTTTTCTAGAGAGAGAGTCTAGAGAGAGAGTGAAAATATGAAAATGAAAGGCTTTTAGCCTTTTTATTCAACTTTCTTCATTTTTGCACATTTCACCCCTCAACTTAACCGGTTCCATAAAATACTGATTTATTCTTAAATTTATCATTACTAGCTTTTATAATTCATACTACTTCCTAACAATAATTCAGAGTTCAAATTTTCTTAAACTTCGTAACTTCATAAAATAGCAACAAACTTTTAAATATCCCCAAATATATAATAGTTTCTCATAATTCAACTTAATTATAACTTATCCACTTAAATAGATCTGAATTACAGTAATTGAATTCGAGGATGTTACATATATATATATATATATATATATATATATATATATATATATATATATATATATATATATATATATATATATATAAATTTGGGTTCAAATGAGTATCATTAGTTTTGCGGAGTACCGGAGGTACCTCGCTTAAAACCATTTTTTCTTCATATTTAAATTAATAATACAAGACTACTTGTAAAAAATCACACATAAACACACACTAAAACTATCTGACACGCGCATGTTCACATGAACTGCACTATTGTGAATGTATGTTCACACTAAGCATGTTCACATGAATTTTTTCACGTTCACATGACCTTTAAGAGTGTCAAAAGTGTGAATGTATGTAATTTTTAACAAATAGATTTGTATTATTTGAATCTAAATGAACATGAAAAATAAATTAAAATTTTTTTTTCGGAGCATGTTCACATCCGTAACCCGTGTGTTCAGTACTATGTATTTTTTAGTTACTCACATGAATTGTATTATGTATAGACACACACACACACACACACATTTTATATCGAATCACGTTGTCATGCTTGAAACACCCTCACAACTATTACAGGTGTTTCACATCATAATATCAATAACTACAAAATAATACTTTACGGTTAAATTAAAGTTATCATTACGATTACACCATAAACGTCATTCAACCCACTATGTTTCACACAACTAAATATGTTAAATCACGAAACCGAGTGTTGTATCACCATATACATGTTAATGTTCTAAAAGGATTTGAACCCCAAATACATGCATCCAAATGTAAAGTCATCTAATCCATTTCCTAAAAGTTGTGCATCATCAATATACCAAAAAATGTGAGGTCAATGTAACACCCCGAATGTTATAAATAATTATATTATAGTTAATCATCATCTTTATGGTGATGAAATTTTGACTAGAAGAGTGTCTTCTAAAAATTATATCAAATGGGTATGCTGTCAGGGAGAATTTTATATATGCTCCTCCAATATTTTCATAATATTATATATACCTAAACTTGAAATTTTAATATCATATATATCTATCCTAAATACAATAACCCAATTTTTAATTATTAAGATCACATATATCCCTCTTAAACATCAATATCATATATACTCAAATTCATGAATTTATTATTTTTATAACATTTAAAACGCATAATTAATAATGCTTTAAAATATCATATTTACCCAACTTAAATTAAAATATCATAACATTCTTAATAATTTTATATAATTTATTTTTGTAAATTTTACTATAAAAATTCTTCATTGTAAACAAATTAACATTAATATTATAATCACTGAGAAACTTTGGTTTTTCCCACAGTTTACGCACAACAATTTATAATGCATTGGTTTTGTGAGGCAAATAAGAACTATATAAATAATCTCAGTTCAATGACAAAATAAAAAAATTGTATTATGTTTTTTCTCATTTGCTTTTGAATCGTATCATCTTATTATATTTTTTTATTTGTTTTAAACCTGTAGTTTTCTATATATAATTAATTGATTAGATATTATGTTCTTTCTTTTCTTTTTCTTTTTGAATTTTATAGTTGTATTGTATTAGTTTGTTTTTTTTTTTTTTTTTCTAATTTAGTATATATTTTTTGTTTTCTATATACATTAGTTTCTAATTTTTTTAAAGTTTGTTTTCATTTTATAATTATTGTTTCTTTTTGTTTACTTTTTTTAATTTTTATATTTAATCTAGTATTTGAGTTATTAATTGTCATTTGATTTTATTAGTTTTGTGCTAACATCTTAATGATAAGATTATATATATATATATATATATATATATATATATATATATATATATATATATATATATATATATATATATATATTCTTATATATTTAGAGTCCAGTTTTATAATATTTTATTTAATACTTAATTAGTAACAAGAAAATATTTTAATATTAAAATTACCGGATGAAATTTGTACATTGTTAGTGAATTAATTTGTTATAATAAATATAAGGTTATTTTCATTAGTAAAAAATTCAGTGTAGTCTAGACAAACTTTTAGTATTGCAATAATTATATTATTATATCAACTTTTTTAAGAGTAATAATTTATATGGTGAAAGTTTTATTAAATAAATTAACTACTATGCGGGATATAATATTAAGAATTAATTTAATTGAGTAAATATGATATCATGAAGTTTAGTTAAATGGATAAATAAATAATTGTATAGTGATCATTAATTAATAAGTAATATTAATTATGAGTTTTAAAATAGTTAAATTAATGAATTTGGGTATAAATGATATTTAAGAGTTTGATTAAATGTGTGTATCTCAGGTGACCAGAGTTCTAGTAGACTTGCTGGACCCAAGTACGTTTACATCTTCAGAGTTCGAGGAGTTAGCTACCTTTCTTAGAGGTAGTGATATTTTGGAGATTGTATATACATACTTCGGATATTGTGTAACTTAGCCAGGGTTATCATGACTTATGATGTAAATTAAAATTTTAAATTATCGGGGTTTCCACGTGTTTATTTTGAGAACAGTTAGAGATTATTATATGATATTTCTGTTGACGTGTTATTGACGTGACATTGGGGAGTAGATTAAGGGCGTTACAATTTAGAAACTAAAATTTTTATTAAGTTAGCATTTGCAATGAAAAAACTACGAACCATTTTGATTATATTCTTTTTCCAAACGAAAAAAAGTTTGAACACACTATTTTGAATTTTTTTGGATGAAGAAAAGAAATAAATCATTTCGATTTTAGATTTTCCGAATGAAAAAAGTACAACTAGTTTTTATTTTTATTTTTCTTAAATAAAAAAAAAGAATAGAGATAAATAATTGGAAAAAATGAACCATTATAGCATATAATAATCTTAAATAAATAATTATAGTAATATATAAAATAAGTTAACATTAATAATAACAATAAACATACAAATAAAAATTAATAATTAAAACAAAGGAATAAAAAATTAAATGTTACATTTCGATAATTAAATTATAAAAAAGAAATATATACTATATATATATATATATATATATATATATATATATATATATATATATATATATATATATATATATATATATATATATATATATATATATATATATATATATATATATATATAGAATCAGGTTCATTAGCGTACCTATGAGATTCCAGCGTACCCTAATGTGAATGATCATTCACACATTTTTTTTGAATAGACATGTATAAGACAACATTATAAGACTTTTTTTTCAAAAGGAGCAACATCATAAATCTTGTGAATGGTAAAAAAAGATCATGTGAATGATCATTCACACCATTCACATAATGTGAAATGATCATTCACATGGATGACCATTCACATAAATATGCATTGAGCATTCACATAAGTTTTAAGGACACGGAAAGTGTGAATGTATATGAAATTCATATATCATGTGTATAACATTAACTTAAACATGGTTATGAGAAAAAAATTTTAAAAAAAGTTTTTTAAGGTTGGTACCTTCGGGTGCACTTGATTCCGAGAGGTACTTTTTTGAACCTGACTATATATATATATATATATATATATATATATATATATATATGTATGTATGTATGTATGTATGTATGTATGTATGTATGTATGTATGTATGTATGTATGTGTGTATGTATGTATGTATGTATGTATGAAAATAATTTTTAAGATAAAGAAAAAAAAGAGAAAGAAAGAATAAAGAATAAAAAGTATGAAAATTATATAAATGGTCCCTGAAAGTCAAAAGGATAAAAATGTTTTTGAAACTAACGGCTCAAGTTAACTGCCGTTAGTTTCAGAGACCAAAATATTAAAACTTTTTTTATTTTAGGTACTTGTGATGATAAAAAATTTTCAAGGACTAAAACTGTAATTTCATATAAACCAAAGGGACCATTTATGTAATTTAGTCTAGATATAATTGAGTATATAACAATTAATGTAATTTACATTAAGTATAACTGTGCACTGCATATTTAACTTTTAATATGTACAACTATTAATTAATTTATATACGCTGCTAATTACAACTGTAAGTAGTCAAATATGTTAATTGTCGATCACTATTAATTAATAATTAGCCAATTTAATTGATAGCTTTTTTCATTTTACTATTAGTTTAAATCTAATTATACGATAAAATATTGATTAATTATAATGAAATTATATTAAATTATATAATGTCTGAATACACTACTTTTAACTTGAATATGATGTTATATTTTTTTCAATAATAAAATACGTGTAGTATATTTTTTTGAATCATCGTTACCGCCAGATCACGTGGGTATCAAAACTAGTATATTATAAAGCATGTATGTGTTGCGCGGGATCAAAGCATGCATAACATAGAAACGAATTATGCATAAATCTTGAAGTTTAATAAATACATATCCTTATTCTCAATGTACAAGGGTTAATTGCTCATCACATTTTTAAGTTGGTATAGTAAATACAATTAAGGGTAAATTATAATTTTCGTCCATGTGATTATATACAAATTATGGTTACCATCCTTTTTGCACCGAAATTACAATTCTATTACCTATGGTTGTTCTTTTGTTATGCCTTCGGTCTTTTGACCGGTCATTATTTAAAAAAAATGATCATTTTACCTTTTTAATTTTGTTTCTGTTTTAGTCCTTAACCAATTACTTTTTTTATATTATTTATATTTATTTTTTATTCTATCATTTATAATTTAACATGTACTTTTTTCTTTATTATTACAATTTATACATATGTGTATCACCTTGTACTATTTAATTTAATTATTTTGTTAAGTTGATACGTATTGATTTGTTTTATAAAAATATATGAATATAATGTTTTCATGAAATATATAAACTTAATGTATAATATGTTTTGAGTTAACTATTTTAAATATTAATATTTATAAAAACTACAAACGTTTAATGTATTAATTCGTAAAGTTTAATTAGAACTACATAGTACATAAGGAATATAATTATGCTTAAAGTAATAATTTCATAAAACAAGTAATAGGTTAAGTTCATATATTTCGCTAAATTTATCTACAATTTAATATATAGAGAGTATATATACGTATAAATGTTTTATATTCAACAAATCAATATGTATTGACTTAACAAAATAATTAAATTAGAAGGTACAAGTTAATACACATATGTATAAATTTGACAAAAAAAATTAGTTAAATATATAAGTATTTATATAAAGTAATATATAATTGAGTGAAAAGTTAGAAACGAAAATATATAAATAAATACATAAAAGTAAAAATATTTCAAAAATAAATGTAAAAAATTGTTGAATATACGTTTTAAATTAAATATAACAAAATAATTATTGTTATATACTTCTTAATTTAAATACCTAAATTAGTAATAATAATAATAATAATAATAATAATAATAATAATAATAATAATAATAATAATAATAATAATAATAATAATAATAATTATTATTATTATTATTATTATTATTATTATTATTATTATTATTTTTTTAGTAAAATTGTAATAATAAGAAAAAGAGAACATATTAAACAAATAATAGTGGAATAAAAAATAATATAAGAAAGTAATAGGTTGGGGTCAAAACTGAAAAAAAATTAAAAAGAAAAACGGTCATTTTTTTTAAATAATGACCGGTCAAAAGACTAAAAACATAACAAAATGACGACCATGAATACTGAAATTGTAATTTTGGTGTGAAAGGACGGTAACCATATTTTGAATATAACCATAGGGACGAAAAATTGTAATTTACCCTACAAGTAATTTTGCATGAAATACAAACTATCATGATTTATGAGTCTTAAATTTATTCTTTAATTCATCTATCTATCTATATTCTATATATCTTAATAAAGCAAGATAATTTTGTCACATGTCGCTTTCTCGTGTAATCTCAATTTCATTTTCCCGCCTATTTAATTACCATAATTTCCATTCTAATGTTAAGCAAAGTAAATTTAAAACCTATAATTATCTTTTATAGATTACTTATGATTTTTTATTTTTATATTAATTAAAACATATAATAAATCTATATATGTAGATAAAAATCAATGGATCAACATTCTAATCGAGTCATTAAAATTTTTATTTATCCGTGTATTATGTATTTTAATTTCATTGTTTATATCGTTAGATGATTTATCTATTCAGTTTTAATATTAGCATTTAATTATTTAAAAGTTATAATTGTAATATACTAATTTAATTTTAGATGTATTTTTTAAAAAAAATATTATTTTATAAATATATCCCATGTAATACATGGAAAATATACTAATTGTTCGACATTTTTGGCAACCTACAGTAAGCCAACAAATGTAGGGTAGTGGACGTTACTCATAACCCTCCTGATTTCTAAATCAAGACCAACCTCAAATCTGGTCACTTTCCTTTCTTCGGTATCAACTTGATAAGGTGCAAACAAACTCAGCCTCGTGAATTCCACAACATATTGGGACACAGTCTTAGTCCCTTGCATCAGTGTCATGAACTTGGCCTCCAATCTTCGGCGCTCATTAGTCGGGCAGTATTGTTGAGTAAATACTTCCGTGAACTCAGCCCAAGTCATAACCAAAACCTTCTCTAAAGTCATCGCATTAACCATCGAGTTCCACCTCATAACCGCATCTTTAGTGAACACAGTGGTGACAAATCGGACCATGTCCTTTTCAGCACAATCGCTGATTCCGAAAGTCCTTTTAGTTGCTGTTATCCATTCTAGTGCTGCAACCGCTTCTCCCAGTCCATTAAATTCTACCGCTCCATTTCCCTTAAAGTCCTTAAACCGGAAAAACCCTTGGGCTTATTTGATGACCCAGTGTTGTCATCTTGATTATCATCATTACCATCTTTCTCCTTATTCTTTCTCTTGTCCTCCCTTCATTTAGCTTCGGCCTCATCTCGAGCCCGAAATTGTTCCTGAATCATCTTGTTTTGCTCTGTCATCATTGCTAGCATCATTTCCCTTGTCTCATGTGGTGTCATTCCTTCTCCAGACATATTCTGAAATTTAAACACTAGTACAAAAAAGGGCCCTAAACCCTAAACCCTAAACCCACAATAACATTAGAAAGCTCGACAAAAAGGGCTTACCAACAGACCTGCTACCTTAACCTTCTCGTGTAAGGTAAGTACTCGCTGAGAGCTATCGATCGAGGAGCTTCTCAGCGTGCACCTTACGCGAGGTGAGCTCAATCTGCTAGCGGAGGAAAGGAAATTTGATCGCCATTAGTCTCCTAAACTCAGTAGCAAGAAATTTCCTCACTTTAATGAGGAAAAGTGAAAGATTACTGAAGGAAAGGTTGGTCCGTAAGCTGCAAGAAACGAGAGAGGCAGGCTATCTATCTTTGGAAGTCAGTGCCCTCCCAATTCGAAGTTTTTTCCTAGAAGTTTCAACCTTGTTGACTATGACAACAGTCGCGACTATAAACAGACTCGCGACTATGGCAGGGCGGTACGCTCACGCCAAAAAACCGTGGCCATATACCTTTGGCCACAGTTTTTTTCCATTTAAATCGTGACCAATGGTCCCATCACTTTTGATACCTTAAGACTACATATAATATTTGTGACTAAATCATATGGATAACTGTGACTATAGGCTAAAAGTCAATCATTTTTAAATAATCGTGACCATAAAATATTTCTAGTCACGTGTGTTTCCTTAAACCGTCACAATGTGGTACATTTAGACACACATAAATAATTAAACCATGACGTTAACATACTTTGAAACACACATAATTAATTTAATCATGACAAATGAATATATTTAGACACACATAATAAATTAAACTGTGACCATCGGGTACATTTAGACACACATTAATAATTACAATGTGCAATAAGATATATTTGGACACACATAAATAATTAAACAATGACCATAACATTATTTTAGTTACATGTTATTTCGTCTATTCATGATTGTTATGTAGTTTTAGTCACACATAATATAATAAATAGTCACCTTAAACTACTTATACTCACATATTTTTTCATAAATTATGACCATTGGTTGATTTTAGACACGCATAACAAAATAATCCGTGACAATCATTTTTCAATCCGGATCAAACCGAACAATTGAAATTCAGGTTAACTTGAATACAATTTTTAATTAATTTGGGACCGGTTGAAACCATCCGGTTTATGAAACAGCCGGTGACCAATAAACCGACAAACAAAAAAACCAGTTTTTTTCTTTTGAAAATTTGGTTTTTTAGTATGGTATATGACCAGTACATAGAAAAACTTATATAGACTTTTCTTTGCTTCAAGTTTTTATGTGCTAGGCGATGTGGGATACAACTATATACAATAAACAAAAGAAAAATATATTGTCACAGTAAAATGTCATTTTATTATGACAATTGATTACTTTTAGTCACGAATAACAACATAAACCATTACCATAAAATACTTATAATCCTATTTATTAATCAAAATTAGTGTTTAATTTTAACCATATACAACATATTAAACTGTGACCATAAGATACTTATAGAGTAATGTTCTTTTTTACATTGTGATCATTTATTAGTTTTAGCCACACAAAACAAAATAAACTGTGGCTTAAAACACTTATTTAAATTTTTTCTTTTATCATGATTATTATTTACTTTTAGACACACATAACATATTAAATTGTGATCATAAAGTACTATAGTGAAAAGTTTTTTTCTTAAACTATGACCGTTGAATACTTTTTGCCACCCAAAATAAGTTAAACAGAAACCATAGAACAAATAATAGTCACACTTATTTTCTTTTATCATGAAATATTATTTGAGTTTACACAATCATAAGAAACTAAACCGTGACCATAATATACTTATAGTCAGGAAATATTTTCTTTTATCATGACAATTATTCACTTTTAGCCACACTTAATCAATTAGATCATGACCATAAAATACTTACAGTCACAAATTTTTTCTTTTACCATATGTGACTAATAAAGTCTAGCCTTTGGTCACACAAAGGGATTCTGTGACTAATTTCACAGTGTGTCCCTTTTGGTCATAGAAAGGGATTTCCATGACCATATACGTATTCATCGTCACACTTAATATCCATCACAAGATTATTATTTGTAACTAATGAATGACCATGACAAATTGTCAAATTTGGTCACAGTGTTTAACCGTGGCTCGTAGATGTCACAATTCATATGCTCAACCATGACTATATGTATGAATGTGGTTTGTTATGTTCATGATTATTGAGCTAAAATGTGACAAAAATAATATTGCAACTTCATTTATGACCATTTAGTCACAGAATAATCAAAACTGTGGCCAGACGAACAAAACTGTGACCATAGGTCCATTTTGTACTAGTGAAAACATATAACTTGTTTAATAATCAGGTCATTTATTTAAAGACACCACCCATTGTCCCGTACGAAAGTTAATTTCCTATAATTACTAGATCATATTCTATCTTAGTTCAGATCATCACTTATAATCACTACATGTCATCACCTATGTTAGAGACCAAGACCTCCCGGACACTTGAATCTCAAACTACTGCTCTGATACCATTCGCTGTGATACCCTTGCCACAATAACCACCATTACAACACCCAGGATTTAACTCCACACATAATAACTTACTGATCTGAAATTACTTTATACATTACAGGAAATTGAAAATACATAATTAAAATAAAAGACAAACAACCTATGCTTGCTACAAGGTTCCAATCTAGTTCCTACATACTCGATATTTATTACAACTATTCCAAATAATACAATGATGTCCCCATATATAAGTTACCGATTGAGTAGTAGAGACCCTCAAAACTTCAAAATATGACCTAGCTAGAAGGTCCATCAGCGGATTTACCCTTTCCTGAAAAATGTAAAGAATTACGGGATAAGCAAAGCTTAGTGAGTACAGAGATTATATATTCTACAAGTCTTTATGCAGCATAGAAGAGTAACACCGGCAACAAACGCCGTATACCCTCTTCATACACGAAGTACGAAACTGAGCTGCAACTCTATCGAGCCATTGCTCGGCATAAATACATCATCTGAGGTGAATTTATCATCGGGGATGTTACACTGCTCCTCGAGACCTCGGAGTGATCGAATCCAGGTCATATAGCCTCGGTAACACCAGATTAACAAAAGCGGCTCGCAAGCCCATCACGTTGATGCACAACAAAGAAACGGAACACGTAAAACATGTATACAAGCATCAATGTGCACCAAAATAAACGCATGTTACTCAAGTGTCAAACGAATAGAAACAACATGACTCAGCAGACAACATCATATAACAAATGTAGACATATACAATCATAAGCCTCGGTAACACATTATTAACAGATGCGGCTCGCAAGCCCATCACGTTGATGCACAACAAAGAAACAGAATATGTAAAACATGTATACAAACATCAATGTGCACCAAAATAAACGCATGTTAGTAGAGTGTCAAACGAATAGAAACAACATGCCTTAGCAGGCAACAACTAACATAAAACAAATGTAGACATATACAATCATAAGTACTCACAGTGGGTGCGTTAAATAACTTCAATTAATATTATTTCTCCTCGAACTTTCAACCGGAAATCACAAAGTTCCCCACTGTGTGTTAAACAACACCACAAGGGACCTGTTGCATTTTCGTAGGAAACATATCATCAATGTATGTTCATTAATAGTTTTCATCAAGTCTTCACAAATCAAAGTATTAAATCTTTGGATTCGCCATCCGGAATTCATATTTAAAACCCAAGGTTCGGGTTGTTATTATGCCCAAAGAACCCATCATTAAATGCCTTATTATAATGCCAAAGGTATCTTAAAATCTGATTTTTAGTCCAAAAGTTCGAGTCCTTTAAACCAGAACCAAATTTCGCTTAAACTGAGGCCGACTCGCCTAGTCATCCAGTCCGACTCGCCGAGTCGAGGTCCGAATTTCGGATCCTTGGTCGGATTTCGATTATACCCGATATATATATATATATATATATATATATATATATATATATATATATATATATATATATATATATATATATATATATATATATATATATATATATATATATATATATATATAACCTGAAATTCTTGACCCATCCGAAGTTCGGGTCCCTCACCCGAAGTCGGGTCACATCCGAAATTCAACCCAATCCGAAATTCAGGTCACAGCACTTAGCAACTTTTCTTATCTTCTTGATGTTCTTGGCGACTCGCCGAGTCACCCCATGCAACTCGTCGCGTCAACATGCAGATATGCAAGTCGCAGCTACGGGTTTTTAATAAAAAATTTGCCAACTCGTTTTTAGCTACATGCAATCCATACAAATGCTATATTAACATATTTTGAGTGTTTATAGACTATTTTACTTAGCAATAACACCCAATTTCTTCCAAATTTAACCAAAAATGAGGAAAAAACTTCATGAACACAAAAAGTCACAAAAAGTAATATTTCTTACCTTTTTGATCGATTCAGTGGACGATTTTTGTTTCTAATGCTTATGAGATTCTCAATATATGTTTTCCAACTATAATAACATACATGCAACATAAATTCACAGATTAAAAATCCAAATTTATGCATTCAACTCGTCCAAGAAAAGCCCCAACTTAAGAAATCACTTTCTTACCTTAAATCCAACTTGATTCTTGTTATATAAGCCTTAATCCTCGAATTTCCTTCCATAATTTCGATTTCCAGCAAAGATGTTTGAGAGAATTTGTGTGTGTGTGTGTGTGTGTTTGGAAGTGAAGAGTTCCAATGAACCCTTAAAAAGACTAAGAGCCTTTTATTATCCCATTTTCGGATATTGACATAAGTGGCCCTCCACTTATCTGATTTCATTAAATAATGTTTCAATCTTTATTTTATCACCATTAACACTTATATTTCATCATACTTAATTAATAAATTGAAATTCTAAATTTTTTTAATTACTTAACATAATTAGATTTCCAAATACGTAATTTTCATACATATTCCAACTTGATTACATTAAATACAAAATTTAAACTAAATACCTTCTATTACAACAATTTAAATATTAGGATGTTACAACATGGGCTCCACCACGATCGAACTTCATCCTCGAAGTTACTTGGTTTCGAAAAGTTGCGGATACTTCTTCAACAAAATTGTATTTGTCTCCCATGTATGGTTTGCTCCTTTGTGATGCTTCCAACGTATCAACACCGTCTCTATTTCTTTGTTTCTTAGCTTCTTTACTTTAGTATCCAGAACACATTCCGGCTCTTCTACATATCGGAGCCTCTCATCTATCTGCAGCTTAGTATGATCAGCCCAATCTTCGTTTCCTGTTGTGAAGGATTTTCTAAGGTTCCCCACACGAAACACTGGGTGTATGCCCGACATCTCCTTAGGCAATTCCTAACGATAAGATTGATTTTCCACTTTTTCTGTTATCTTGAATGGACCAACAAATCTCGGTGCTAGCTTGCCTCTTTTTACAAAACGAGTAACACCTCTCATAGGTGATACTGTTAGGCACAAAAAGGCCTCAGTCAAACCTGTTCTACATCTGAGGGGGAGATTTATAATCAAACCTGTTGATGCATTTGAAGGTTGAATTTAAGGCCTGTTATATGTCTTATTGAAACCTGAAAATGATTTCCAATATCAGTCTAAAGCTGTTCTATATGTTGCATGTGTTGCCAAACTTAGACAGTTTGTCCAAGCTGCTCTGTCTGCTGAACAGGCTGGACATAAACTGTCTACGCTGCTCTACACTGTTGAGCAGCTTGGGCATTTTTAAAGTGTTCTGTTCTTTGTGAACAGAACCTGTTCTTTGTGAACAGGCTAAACACTTTATGGAATTTGTTTCCAAGTCATCATGTATTGTTTTTGACTACAAGATCAGTTTACAAAGTCGAAGACAAAGTGGAAAACAGAACTGCTCAGCCTGCCCACGCTGTTCTGTAACATGAAGAAAAAAGGTTATTTGAAAAAGGGTGACAGACCTTTTTCTTATATCAAAATAGGCCTTTACAAGGAAGAAAGACGCAAAGTTGACATTCCTAAATTAGTTAAAGGCAATGCAACAGT
>JAANYP010004557.1:0-14901 GCA_020465985.1 Centrapalus pauciflorus | reverse complement strand
GTAACAATCACCAATAAGTACCAAAACATATGCAAGTAAGTAATGCAATCTGTCACTCACAGCGGTCCTAAGCAATGCAAGTAATCAAGGAACATGCAGCAGCAGTTTTCCAGTTTCAGCATTGTCTATCATACGTTCCTAACATATGATTAAATAATCAAGGAACAAGCAGCAGCAGATGTTTCCATACAAGTCAATATCAATCACCAATAAGTACCGAAACATATGCAAGTAAGTAATGCAATCCGTCACTCACAGCGGTCCGGAGCAATGCAAGTAATCAAGGAACATGCAGCAGTAGTTGTCCAGTTTCAGCATTGTCTATCATACGTTCTTAACATACAATTAAGTAATCAAGGAACAAGCAGCAGCAGCAGATGTTTCCATAAAAGTCAGTATCAATCACCAATAAGTACCGAAACATATGCAAGTAAGTAATGCAATCTGTCACTCAAAGCGGTCCGGAGCAATGCAAGTAATCAAGGAACATGCAACTACAGTTGTCCAGTTTCAGCAGTGTCTCTCATACGTTCCTAGCATACAATTTAGTAATCAAGGAACAAGCAGCAGCAGATGTTTCATACAAGTCAGTAACAATCACCAATAAGTACCGAAACATATGCAAGTAAGTAATGTAATCTGTTACTCACAGCGGTCCTGAGCAATGCAAGTAATCAAGGAACATGCAACAACTGTTGTCTAGTTTCAGCAGTGTCTATCATACGTTCCTAGTATACAATTAAGTAATCAAGGAACAAGCAGCAGCAGATGTTTCCATACAAGTCAACAATAATCACCAATAAGTACCGAAACATATGCAAGTAAGTAATGCAATCTGTCACTCACAGCGGTCCGGAGCAATGCAAGTAATCAAGGAACATGCAGCAGCGGTTGTGCAGTTTCATCAGTGTCTATCATACGTTCCTAACATACAATTAAGTAATCAAGGAACAAGAAGCAGCAGATGATTCCATACAAGTCAGTAACAATCACCTATAAGTACAAAAACAGATGCAAGTGAGTAATGCAATCTGTCACTCACAGCGGTCCGGAGCAATGCAAGTAATCAAGGAACATGCAACTACAGTTGTCCAGTTTCAGCAGTGTCTATCATAGGTTCCTAACATACAATTAAGTAATCATGGAACAAGCAGCAGCAGATGTTTCCATACAAGTCAATATCAATCACCAATAAGTACCGAAACATATGCAAGTAAGTAATGCAATCACAGCGAACCTGAGCAATGCAAGTAATCAAGGAAAATGTAGCAGCAGTTGTCCAGTTTCAGCAGTGTCTATCATACGTTCCTAACATACAATTAAATAATCAAGGAACAAGAAGCAGCAGATGTTTCCATAAAAGTGAATAACAATCTCCAATAAGCACCAAAACATGTGCAAGTAAGTAATGCAATCTGTCACTCACAGCGGTCCGGAGCAATGCAAGTAATCAAGGAACATGCAGCATCGGTTGTCCAGTTTCATCAGTGTCTATCATACGTTCCTAACATACAATTAATTAATCAAGGACCAAGAAGCAGCAGATGATTCCATACACGTCAGTAACAATCACCAATAAGTACCAAAACATATGCAAGTAAGTAATGCAATTCTGTCTCACAGCGGTCGCTAAGCATTGCAAGTAATCAAGGGAACATGCAGCAGAGTTTTCCAGTTTTCAGCACTTGTCTATCATACGATTCCTAAATATGATTAAATTAATCGAATAAAGCGCAGAGGATGTTTTCCATCAGTCATATCATCACCAATGTAACCGGAAACATATGCAAGTAAGTAATGCAATCCGTCACTCACAGCGGTCCGGAGCAATGCAAGTAATCAAGGAACATGCAGCAGTAGTTGTCCAGTTTCAGCATTGTCTATCATACGTTCCTAACATACAATTAAGTAATCAAGGAACAAGCAGCAGCAGCAGATGTTTCCATAAAAGTCAGTATCAATCACCAATAAGTACCGAAACATATGCAAGTAAGTAATGCAATCTGTCACTCAAAGCGGTCCGGAGCAATGCAAGTAATCAAGGAACATGCAACTACGGTTGTCCAGTTTCAGCAGTGTCTCTCATACGTTCCTAGCATACAATTTAGTAATCAAGGAACAAGCAGCAACAGATGTTTCATACAAGTCAGTTGTCACACCCTGCTACCTTGGTTGGCAGCGAGACGTGACGAGTGCGGAAGCGTAACCATAATTATAACGAACGACCACTATATGGACGTTTTCGAAATATTACATCATTATAATTTAAGAATGTAATAATGTTTTACAAAATGTAAGAAATGAAGTTCGCGTAAGACAGAGATTCTGATACATAATTAATGCGTCCAAAAATAATGCAGTCAAATCTCCGTTAGTTTCGAAATATGCATGCGACTCCATGAAATGCGGAAGCTTGAAAAGTTGGTGTATCCGAAGGCACACTTGCCTTAATTACCTGAAAATACATGCTAAAATACGTCAACAAAATTTGTTGGTGAGTTCATAGGTTTACACGAAAAGACCAGTTGTATGGACATTATCAGATGCGTTGAATTTATAAAATCATAAATTCCATGAGATGTATTACATAAACCATCATGTCACCGAAGCTTAATTAGAATGAGTTTGCCCCGAGCAGTATTCCCATACGTAATACCGTGAGTTGAATATATATGCACCCGCCGTTAGCTAAACCACTAACCCGAGTGGGGGACATGACTCCCAATAGATCTATCCACAATATATTCGCGCTTGCAAACAAATGCAACTTACGATTTCATGATATAAGGGCGGAAATCACATATGTAATACATAACAGAATCGAGAAGTTTTTGTGTCCATATAAAAACGAAGCATGTATTTCATCCCAAAACATAATAATGGAAAAATGGGACTATGAAGACTCACCTTGTTGGTTTTTGATGATGTTTTTGGATCTGAGTTAAGCACTTGTTCGAATGGTTGAGACTCGTCCTAATATTTTTACGAGTTCGGGTCAATATCATCATAATACGTGTTTGAATATTTTATGTACTTGGGGGTGATGTATAATTAATTTCGTAGGATTTCATATGTTGATACTGATTTGTAGTTACGTTCAAGTAATTTATTTAAAAATATAATTTGTTGTATTAATTCCGATTTACAAAAATGACTTTAAGTAGTTTATTTCCAAGGATATTTTGATGCATGCATGCATGCATACGTACATATGTATTTATATATATATATACGAAAATGCATACATATATGTACGAGCATGTGCATCATTACGAAAGGGTATTCATACATTTTGCATGGAAAAATTTCACGAGTATTATGAAAACCGAGTTGTAAATGAAGAGTATTATATTTTAGTAAATGTATTTGATTTTTCATGTTTTATAAATTTTTAAGGTGAAAATAACGTAAATAAGAAAAACTTACAAAAGTTTGAAGAACACTTGAACTTCTTGGCCGATTTTGTTTTGAGAGAGAATATGTGTGTTGGTGTGTTTTTGTGAAATGGGTTTGTCTTCTATTTATAGAAGAAAAAGGGTTATTAAAATAAAGATAAAGTAATTTAAAATTTTAGTGAAATAATGAAAAGTAAAAAGGTGTTTCGGTTGAGTGTTGGACAAAAAGGTGTGGCCGATTTCATAATTGTATGTTGCATGTTGTTTATTAATATAATAATACAAAAGTACATCTAGTTGTCCTTTAAAGGACAACTTACTTTTTAGGGTGATAAGTAGTATGGGTTTTCAATTTTTATATTAATAAAAGTACAAGAGGCGTGCAAAAGAGGTGGCAATAATAAATACTGATATATATATATATATATATATATATATATATATATATATATATATATATATATATATATATATATATATGTATGTATATATATATATATACATACTTAGAAAAATTCCTGGAATGTTAAACTCGATTCAAGTGTGAATCGAGTTTGTTGTTGTGTCAATCGAGTTTTATAACATAATGCCCGAGTTTTGTCACCCTTTGATCGAGTTTTATGCCTTTGTCATTCGAGTTTCATATAGCTATGGTCGAGTTTTATACAACATTGCCCGAGTTTCTTGCTTCTTTAATCGAGTTTCTTTGTTTAACTGTTCGAGTTTTATGTAGTTTTATTCGAGTTTTATGTTTCTTTATTCGAGTTTCATCCCTTAGAAATCGAGATTTGTATCTTCATCATTCGAGTTTTATACAGCATCATCCGAGAAAATCCTTTCTTTATTCGAGTTTCATCAAAGTGTCATTCGAGTTTAGGTCTTCACTTAATCGAGTTTCATTATATCATTATTCGAGTTTATTATTTTTTTCATAGAGATTCATACAACACCATTCGAGTTTATTGATTATATGATTCGAGATTCATATAATTTCATTCGGGTTTATTACTTCATTATTCGAGTTTTATATTAGTTTAATTTTTGAGTTTCATACCTTATTTTTAGGCCAGTTGTTACAGTCTCCCCCTGTTGAAGAAATTTCGTCCCGAAATTAGCTCGTGTTCTCCTCTGCTTGGACTTTTGAGAACAGCTGGGGGTATTTCTCTCGGAATTGATCTTCGCGTTCCCAAGTAACCTCAGGACCTCGTTTAGAGTTCCATCGGACCTTTATTATTGGAATTCGACTGTGCTTGAGTTTCTTGACTTCTCGGTCCATTATTTCCACCGGTTGCTCAATGAAATTCAACTTATCGTCTATCTCCAGCTCGTCCATGGGTATCACGAGTGATTCATCCGCCAGACATTTCTTAAGATTGGATACGTGGAAGGTATTATGAACGTTACTAAGCTCTGGGGGTAGATCGAGTCGGTAAGCTACCGGGCCAATTCTTCTGGTGATTTTGAATGGTCCGATATAACGAGGATTGAGTTTTCCTCGTTTTCCAAAACGGATTATGCCTTTCCAAGGCGAGACTTTCAGCATCACTTGATCTCCCTCTTGGAATTCCAAATCCTTCCGTCGGATGTCTGCATAACTCTTCTGTCGATCCCGCGCAATCTTCAATCGGTTCCGAATCTGGGCTATCTTCTCTGTAGTTTCCTGGATGATCTCAGGTCCAGTAATCTGACTATCCCCTACTTCGGCCCAACAAAGAGGTGACCGACACTTTCGTCCATAGAGTGCCTCGAATGGGGCGGTCTTAATGCTCGAGTGATAACTGTTGTTATAAGAAAACTCAACTAATGGCAGGTGTCTGTCCCAACTTTTTCCAAAATCGATGACACATGCCCTTAGCATATCTTCCAATGTTTGAATCGTTCTTTCACTCTGACCGTCCATTTGTGGGTGATAGGCTGTACTCATGTCTAGACGTGTTCCTAGAGCTTCTTGCAATGATTGCCAGAACCTTGACGTAAATCGGCTGTCTCTGTCTGATATAATGGATACTGGCACCCCATGCCTTGAGACGACCTCCTTAAGATAGGTTCGTGTTAACTTATCCATCTTGTCAGTCTCCTTGATTGGCAGGAAGTGTGCGGTCTTGGTCAGCCGATCCACGATCACCCAGATGGTGTCATAACCTCCAGAAGTCTTTGGCAACTTAGTGATAAAATCCATGGTGATATTTTCCCACTTCCATTGGGGTATCTCTGGCTGGACTAGCAATCCTGACGGCCTTTGATGCTCAGCCTTAACTTTTAAACACGTTAAGCACATGCTGACATAAGTGGCAATGTCAGCCTTCATGTTTGGCCACCAGTATGATCCCTTCAAATCGTGATACATCTTGTCCGACCCTGGATGAATAGCATATCTTGTTTTGTGCCCTTCATCCATGACCAGTTTCCTTACACCTCCAAATTTTGGTAACCAAATTCTGCCCATGAAGTATCGGCATCCATCTGACTTAATTTCAAACTGCTTATCCATGCCTCTCAATGCTTCATTCAGCAGATTATCCTCCTTGACTGCCTCTTCTTGTGCCTCTCGGACTTGAGAGTTTAGGTTTGATTGTATAGTCATTACCAAAGGTTGGACTCTCAATGGCTTAACCCGTTCATTTCGGCTTAGGGCGTCAGCTACGACATTTGCTTTTCCTGGATGGTAGCGAATCTTGCAGTCATAGTCGCTAAGAAGTTCCACCCAACGTCGTTGCCTCATATTTAACTCTTTCTGATTCAGAATATGTTGGAGGCTTTTATGGTCCGTGAACACCGTGCACTTGGTTCCATACAAATAGTGCCTCCATATTTTGAGAGCAAACACCACTGCTCCCAGTTCCAGGTCATGAGTCGTATAGTTTACCTCGTGAATCTTGAGCTGTCGCGATGCATAAGCGATGACCTTGTCCCTTTGCATGAGCACACAACCTAATCCGTTGTGCGAGGCATCACAGTAGACTACAAAATTTTCAGTCCCTTCGGCTAGGGACAGAATTGGTGCACTACACAACCTCTGCTTAAGCAACTGAAACGCCTTTTCCTGCTCTTCACCCCAGACGTATTTCACATCCTTACGGGTCAACTCCGTTAAGGAACCTGCTATCTTCGAGAAGTTCTCAATGAATCGCCTATAATAACCGGCAAGTCCTAGGAATTGGCGGACTTCTGTGGGGGTTCTTGGGATTGCCCAGTTCTTTATGGCCTCGATCTTTGATGGGTCGACTTGAATTCCCTGACTGTTGATCACATGCCCAAGGAATTTTACTTCTCGCAACCAAAATTCACATTTTGAAAATTTGGCGTATAGCTGCTCTTTCTCTAACAACTCCAAGATCAACTTGAGATGTTGTTCATGCTCTTCTTTACTTCTGGAATAGATTAGGATATCGTCTATGAACACTATTACAAATTTATCCAGATATGGTTTACACACCCGATTCATGAGGTCCATAAATACGGCTGGTGCGTTGGTTAAACCGAATGGCATCACCTGGAATTCGTATTGTCCATAACGAGTTCTGAATGCCGTCTTGGGGATATCTTCTTCCCGAACTTTTACTTCATGATAACCGGAGCGCAGATCAATCTTTGAGTAGAAGCTAGATCCCTGTAGCTGGTCGAACAGGTCATCAATCCTAGGGAGAGGGTAGCGGTTCTTTACCTTTAACTTGTTTAGCTCTCGGTAGTCTATGCACATTCGGAAGGATCCGTCTTTCTTTTTAACGAACAAAACCGGAGCTACCCAAGGTGAGGAACTTGGTCAAATGAATCCTTTATCCATCAATTCTTGCAATTGACTGGATAGTTCTTGCATCTCAGAAGGTGTGAGCCTATATGGGGCTCTTGCGACCGGTGCAGCTCCTGGCACTAAGTCGATTTGAAATTCTACTTGCCTAGCTGGAGAAAGCTCAGGCAAGTCTTCCGGGAATACCTTCGGGTAGTCACGTACTACTGGAATATCTTCAAGTCGTTTTTCCTTCGACTCTTTTTCTACGATCTGGACCAGCACTGCATGACAACCCTTCCTAAGACATTTTAATGTTCTTAGGCCGGATATGACATTCAATTGTCGGTTCTTCTTTTCCCCTTGGATCGTGAGGACTTTCTTCTTACTGAGTGGTATTCGCACCACTTTCTTACCACACAAAATCTCAGCCTGGTTATGTGACAACCAGCCCATACCAATCACCACATCAAAACTTCCGAGTTCTATGGGCATTAAGTCTATCTTAAAGGAGTGATCTGCTAGCTTTAGTGTGCATTCCTTAATGATACTACTTGCCTTTATTATTTTGCCATCCGCCAGTTCTATTGTATATGAGTTGTCTAAGGGAAGAGTAGAAACATTCAACTGCTGGCTAAACTTATCAGATATAAAGCTCCTATCAGCCCCAGTATCAAAGAGTACGTATGCGTAAATATCGTTTAGGAGAAACGTACCTGATACTACGTGGGGGTCCTGACGAGCGTCTCCTGCTCCCAACACAAATGCTCTCCCATGAGCTCCTCCTTCGTTCCTCAATTTCGGACACTCACTCTTGACGTGTCCCGTTGCGCCACATTCGAAACAGCCCCTCGGGTTGCTACCACTGACACCCGGGGCTCCGGATCTACAATCTTTGGCCATATGGCCCAAACGTTTGCATTTTCCGCATTGGGTTGGACAGGGGCCAGGGTTGTGGTGGAAGGTGCATTTGGTGCAAAAAGGCTTGGTACCGGTATAGCCCCTCCTTGGCTCAACTCCTGCTACATAGGCTTTAATGGTCTCGGGCTTCTTAGACTGTGAACCCGCGTTCTTTCCGGTCTTTTCTTCCCACTTTCTCTTGTGTTCCCCGGCTTTGGCTTCGTTCCTCCGGGATACTTGGTCCATAAGATTGTTTGCCATTCTGATGGCGTCCTGTATGGTGGATGGGTTGGAGGCTGTAACGTTTCCTTGTATTTGAGGAGCGAGTCCCCAAATATAGCGTTCAATCTTCTTGTATTCCGGAGTTACCATTTGCGGACATAGGATACTTAGTTCATGGAATCGGTTGGTATATCCTGCAATGTCCGTTCCTTTCATTGATAGATTCCAGAACTCCGATTCCATTTTCTGGACTTCGTTTCTCGGACAGTACTCATCCGTCATCATCTGTTTCAACGTGGACCACATGAGCTGGTAGGCTTCGTCAATACCTACAGACTGGACGTAGGAATTCCACCATGTGAGCGCGCTATCTTGCAAGGTGTGAGTAGCAAATTTCACCTTGTCTCCTTCAGCGCACCCGCTGACACGATATACGGATTCTAACTTTTCAAACCAACGGATCAAACCGACTGCTCCTTCGGTTCCATTGAAATACCGGGGTTTGCAACTTAAAAACCCTTTAATCCCACAACCTTTCGTGTGAGTTTCAGTTCCTCCCGTGGTGCGACTGGCACCACCATCCCCATTGGCGGTGCTATTCCGGTTTGCCTCGTAGGTAGCTATGGCAGCAGCCACCCTTTGTGCAACAAGCTCTTCAATGTCAGTGGCATTCATTGCTCGTTTTGGCGGCATTAACTTGAAGTTTAAAGAGAATCATAGTGTAAGAAGTTGAATCTTAAAGATGCAGCATAATACTATAATCATCAAGCACAATCTCATAAATATCTTGGGAATTTTCATTAATCATTCAAAATTTTTCTTACATTGGGGGCGGGTTATTACCCGAAAATTTTATCCTACGCTATTACACGATATTTTTCCTACCAATACAATGGAAATGGAAAAGTACTAGGTGTGGGAGTGATCAGGGGTCTCTCCCTTTTCCATTGAGTGGAGGCGCTGTGTCAGCTCTTCGATCCGGGCTTGGCTCTCGGCTAGTTGCTGCCGGAGCTCATTCAGTCCGTCCTGCTATATAGCAAGGGCGTGCTGATTGGCCCAATATATGTTGGAGTTTTGCAACTCCTCCCGCTCTAAACGAGCGGTCATCTCCCCGATATCCAGGTTAAGTGACCGAATCTGGTGGTCATGCCTGGTAGACCTTGCGATCAAAAGTGGTATGGTCTGATCGGCAGGCTCTTGGGTGAGCGATGAGACAGGTGCGGAGGATGGTCCTCCGATCTCGAAGTTTGGAGGAACTCCCTCCATCTGCCTCCATTCGCGGAGGGTCTCCGGTATCCAGGTCCATCGCCGGGCGTCTACCCGTCGGTGTGGTGTCGGGGGATTGGGCTGGGGAGTCGGAACAGGAATAGTCTCCCTTCTGGGTATGTTTACCCGTTTCCAGGGTGTGTACAACATCTTTGGGCCGTTAGGATAAGGCCTATACGGCTTATATGATGGTTCGGCCGGGTGGTACGGGACGCGAGCAGGGGTCGTCGGTGGTGAAGGATCCTCTTCCTCCATCGGCTCTTCTTCGGATTCCTCCATCGGATCTTCCGACGGGTCCTCCTCCTCCGAGGTTTCTTCATCTGGAAAGACTTCCGTGGCCGTGGGACTTGCGGGAGTGTATTCCTCCTCTGAGTCAGATAGAATGATAATTTCTGGATGGTTCATGGTTTCTGCTAACAAGGTTCATTTGTACTCTTTTAGTTAGTTACAAAAACATTCTTAAAATCAGAAATTTTTATGTGCAGTTATAGTCTAGGGTACTAATGCAACCTAGTTCACTATAACTATGGCTCTGATACCAATCTGTCACACCCTGCTACCTCGGTTGGCAGTGAGACGTGACGAGTGCGGAAGCGTAACCATAATTATAACGAACGACCACTATATGGACGTTTTCGAAATATACATCATTAAAATTTAAAAATGTAATAATGTTTTACAGAATGAAAGGAATGAAGTTCGCGTAATACAGAGATTCTAATACATAATTAATGCGTCCAAAAATAATGCAGTCAAATCTCCGTTAGTTTCGAAATATGCATGCGACTCCATGAAATGCGGAAGCTTGAAAGTTGGAGTATCCGAAGGCACACTTGCCTTAATTACCTGAAAATACATGCTAAAATACGTCAACAAAATTTGTTGGTGAGTTCATAGGTTTACACGAAAAGACCAGTTGTATGGACATTATCAGATGCGTTGAATTTATAAAATCATAAATTCCATGAGATGTATTACATAAACCATCATGTCACCGAAGCTTAATTAGAATGAGTTTGCCCCGAGCAGTATTCCCATACGTAATACCGTGAGTCGAATATATATGCACCCGCCGTTAGCTAAACCACTAACCCGAGTGGGGGACATGACTCCCAATAGATCTATCCACAATATATTCGCGCTTGCAAACAAATGCAACTAACGATTTCATGATATAAGGGCGGAAATCACATATGTAATACATAATAGAATCGAGAAGTTTTTGTGTCCATATAAAAACGAAGCATGTATTTCATCCCAAAACATAATAATGGAAAAATGGGACTATGAAGACTCACCTTGTTGGTTTTTGATGATGTTTTTGGATCTGAGTTAAGCACTTGTTCGAATGGTTGAGACTCGTCCTAATACTTTTACGAGTTCGGGTCAATATCATCATGATACGTGTTTGAATATTTTATGTACTTGGGGGTGATGTATAAATATATTTTCGTAGGATTTCATATGTTGATACTGATTTGTAGTTACGTTCAAGTAATTTATTTAAAAATATAATTTGTTGTATTAATTCCGATTTACAAAAATGACTTTAAGTAGTTTATTTCCAAGGATATTTTGATGCATGCATGCATGCATACGTACATATGTATTTATATATATATACGAAAATGCATACATATATGTACGAGCATGTGCATCATTACGAAAGGGTATTCATACATTTTGCATGGAAAAATTTCACGAGTATTATGAAAAGCGAGTTGTAACTGAAGAGTATTATATTTTAGTAAATGTATTTGATTTTTCATGTTTTATAAATTTTTAAGGTGAAAATAACGTAAATAAAAAAACTTACAAAAGTTTGAAGAACACTTGAACTTCTTGGCCGATTTTGTTTTGAGAAAGAATATGTGTGTTGGTGTGTTTTTGTGAAATGGGTTTGTCTTCTATTTATAGAAGAAAAAGGGTTATTAAAATAAAGATAAAGTAATTTAAAATTTTAGTGAAATAATGAAAAGTAAAAAGGTATTTCGGTTGAGTGTTGGACAAAAAGGTGTGGCCGATTTCATAATTGTATGTTGCATGTTGTTTATTAATATAATAATACAAAAGTACATCTAGTTGTCCTTTAAAGGACAACTTACTTTTTAGGGTGATAAGTAGTATGGGTTTTCAATTTTTATATTAATAAAGTACAAGAGGCGTGCAAAAGAGGTGGCAATAATAAATACTGATATATATATATATATATATATATATATATATATATATATATATATATATATATATATATATATATATATATATATATATATGTATGTATATATATATATATACATACTTAGAAAAATTCCTGGAATGTTAAACTCGATTCAAGTGTGAATCGAGTTTGTTGTTGTGTCAATCGAGTTTTATAACATAATGCCCGAGTTTTGTCACCCTTTGATCGAGTTTTATGCCTTTGTCATTCGAGTTTCATATAGCTATGGTCGAGTTTTATACAACATTGCCCGAGTTTCTTGCTTCTTTAATCGAGTTTCTTTGTTTAACTGTTCGAGTTTTATGTAGTTTGATTCGAGTTTTATGTTTCTTTATTCGAGTTTCATCCCTTAGAAATCGAGATTTGTATCTTCATCATTCGAGTTTTATACAGCATCATCCGAGAAAATCCTTTCTTTATTCGAGTTTCATCAAAGTGTCATTCGAGTTTAGGTCTTCACTTAATCGAGTTTCATTATATCATTATTCGAGTTTATTATTTCTTTCATCGAGATTCATACAACACCATTCGAGTTTATTGATTATATGATTCGAGATTCATATAATTTCATTCGGGTTTATTACTTCATTATTCGAGTTTTATATTAGTTTAATTTTTGAGTTTCATACCTTATTTTTAGGCCAGTTGTTACAGCTCAGGACAGCTATGAGTGACAGATTGCATTACTTACTTGCATATGTTTCGGTACTTATTAGTGATAGTTACTGACTTGTATGGAAACATCTGTTGCTGCTTGTTCCATGATTACTTAATTGTATGTTAGGAACGTATGATAGACACTGCTGAAACTGGACAACTGCTGCTGCATGTTCCTTGATTACTTGCATTTCCCAGGACAGCTGTGAGTGACAGATTACATTACTTACTTGCATATGTTTCGGTACTTATTGGTAATTGTTACTGACTTGTATGAAACATCTGATGCAGTTTGTTCCTTGACTACTTAATTGTATGCTAGTAACGTATGATTGACACTGCTGTAAGTGGACAACTGCTGCTGCATGTTCCTTGTTACTTGCATTGCTCAGGACCGCTGTGAGTGACAGATTGCATTACTTACTTGCATATGTTTCGGTACTTATTGGTGATTGATACTGACTTGTATTGAAACATCTGCTGCTGGTTGTTCCTTGATTACTTAATTGTATGCTAGGAATGTATGATAGACAGTGCTGAAACTAGACAACTGTTGGTGCATGTTCCTTGATTACTTGCATTGCTCAGGACAGCTGTGAGTGACAGATTACATTACTTACTTGCATATGTTTCGGTACTTATTGGTAATTATTACTGACTTGTATGAAACATCTGATGCAGTTTGTTCCTTGACTACTTAATTGTATGCTAGTAACGTATGATTGACACTGCTGTAAGTGGACAACTGCTGCTGCATGTTCCTTGTTACTTGCATTGCTGAGGACCGCTGTGAGTGACAGATTGCATTACTTACTTTCATATGTTTCGGTACTTATTGGTGATTGATACTGACTTCTATTGAAACATCTGCTGCTACTTTTTCCTTGATTACGTAATTGTATGCTAGGAACGTATGATAGACACTGCTGAAACTGGACAATTGTTGATGCATGTTCCTTGATTACTTGCACTGCTCAGGACCGCTGTGAGTGACAGATTACATTACTTACTTGTATATGTTTCGGTACTTACTGGTGATTGTTACTGACTTGTATGGAAACATCTGCTGCTGCTTGTTCCTTGATTACTTAATTGTATGCTAGGAATGTATGATAGACAGTGCTGAAACTAGACAACTGATGGTGCATGTTCCTTGATTACTTGCATTGCTCAGGACCGCAGTGAGTGACAGTTTGCATTACTTACTTGCAAATGTTTCGGTACTTATTGGTTATTGTTACTGACTTCTATGGAAACGTCTGCTGCTGCTTGTTCCTTGATTACTTAATTGTATGCTAGGAACGTATGATAGACACTGCTGAAACTGGACAGCTGTTGTTGCATGTTCCTTGATTACTTGCATTGCTCAGGACCGCTATGAGTGACAGATTGCATTACTTACTTGCATATGTTTCGGTACTTATTGGTGATTGTTACTGACTTGTATGGAAACATCTTTTGATGCTTGTTCCATGATTACTTAATTCTATGTTAGGAACGTATGATAGACACTGCTGAAACTGGACAACTGCTGCTGCATGTTCCTTGATTACTTGCATTGCTCAGGACCGCTGTGAGTTATAGATTGCATTACTTACTTGCATACGTTTCGGTACTTATTGGTGATTGTTACTGACTTGTATGGAAACATCTGCTGCTGCTTGTTCCTTGATTACTTAATTGTATGCTAGGAACGTATAATAGACACTGCTGAAACTAGACAACTGTTGTTGCATTTTCCTTGATTACTTGCATTGCCCAGGACCGCTGTGAGTGACAGATTACATTACTTACTTGCATATGTTTCGGTACTTATTGGTGATTGTTACTGACTTGTATGAAACATCTGATGCAGTTTGTTCCTTGACTACTTAATTGTATGCTAGTAACGTATGATTGACACTGTTGTAAGTGGACAACTGCTGCTGCATGTTCCTTGTTACTTGCATTGCTCAGGACCGCTGTGAGTGACAGATTGCATTACTTACTTGCATATGTTTCGGTACTTATTGGTGATTGATATTGACTTGTATCGAAACATCTACTGCTGCTTGTTCCTTGATTACTTAATTGTATGCTAGGAACGTATGATAGACACTGCTGAAACTGGACAACTGCTGATGCATGTTCCTTGATTACTTGCACTGCTCAGGACCGCTGTGAGTGACAGATTGCATTACTTACTTGTATATGTTTCAGTACTTACTGGTGATTGTCACTGACTTGTATAGAAACATCTGCTGCTGCTTGTTCCTTGATTACTTAATTGTATGCTAGGAATGTATGCTAGACAGTGCTGAAACTAGACAACTGTTGGTGCATTTTCCTTGATTACTTGCATTGCTCAGGACCGCAGTGAGTGACAGTTTGCATTACTTACTTGCAAATGTTTCGGTACTTACTGGTGATTGTTATTGACTTGTATGGAAACATCTGCTGCTGCTTGTTCCTTGATTACTTAATTGTATGCTAGGAATGTATGATAGACAGTGCTGAAACTAGACAACTGTTGG
>JAANYP010004556.1:79098-120800 GCA_020465985.1 Centrapalus pauciflorus | reverse complement strand
CAAGAAGTCCAACCATCAACTCAATCAGTCCAAACTAAAGCTGCTACCAGTGCTCCTGTTCCTACTGAACAAGCTGTTGCATCTATTCCTACATCTGATCCATCCTCACAAGCAAAGCTATATCAAGTTAAAAGAGTGCTGTTTGATCAACAACTGCAAAAAGCCATGGGGATAGAGAAGTTGATTGATCAGCATGATTTTACAAAGCCTCAAATCAATTACTGGTTTGTTAAGTCCCTGGATGACCGTAACTTGAGAGTTAAGTTTGTGGTAAGAAGGGAGTCTGGACCAGAAGAAGAATATGATACATTTTGGCAGATGGTTCAGAAGTTGACCAGAGATGAGCTTATCAGAATGCACAATATTGGGTCTGTATCACAAGTTAGATCTGCTCTACCACAAGTGAAGCAAGTAATTAAAGATCTAAAATCAATTGTTGACCCTGAATCTGCAAGGAAAGAAATAGAGGATGCTGTGAAGAAGGGGGAAGAAGGTCAAGCAAGTTTATCTGTTGTCCAGTCAAGGACATACAGAATCAAATTTTCAGATGGACCTGGTGGTATATTCTTCAATCTCGAATTTTAGATTTATCAAAAAGATATGCTTACTTCAGATAAATCTGTTCGGGTATCTTGTATAGATATGAGCTGAAGAAAGGAATTTTGAAGGGCTTTTTTGTAGATCCGAAACTGCACAGTTGTAAGTTTTTGCAACCTTGGGTTTGTAAAGAACAGTTTACTTATTCATTCCAATTCTTGTATCGAACTTAAAAGTCTTGTGTAAAGAATTTAAGTTAGGGGGGAGATTGTGGCAAACTAGTTTAAGCTACATTCAAGCTGTTAGTTATACTTCTAGACTTTAGTAGTTTTTTCATGTACATACAAAATTCAAGCTGCCCAGTGAGTTAATGTAAAAGTCAAGCTGCCCCGACGTAAAACAACTCACGTGCTCAGAGTTCACCTTTTCATGCTGTCAAGAGATTCAAGCTGTCAACAGTTTCATAAACAGAACGTGCTGATTTTCAGGAAAGAGGAAAGATATCACACGAAGATTCCAGCAGCAAGCATATCTTACTATCAGAGAAAGAAGTCATAGATCCTTCAAGGCACCACGTCCAAAAAGCAATATAATACCGAGAATAGGTCATTCTATTGTATAGAAGTTTTATCGAGTCATAGAAGTTTTCTGCATTTTTTGAGTCTGAATTGCCTTTATTGTTAGTTTTCTTAAGCCTCTAACGTTTTTGTAAAACCCTACGAACAGCTGCTGTTCTTCGTCTAATCAAACAGATTACAGGTGATTGTAATCATTGAATTCAGCAATACAAACAGTCTTGATTACTTCTTATGTTTTATGCTTCATTGGTTCTGAAAGTTTTTGTTAAAATAATTAAGTGTTATTCTGCAAACTTCTTAATTAAACTTTGATTCAAAGCAAGATTATTGATTTATACTCTGATAAATTTCAAATCAGTTAATCTTGGTTATTCATATTTTAGATCCTGACAAGATTTATAATCAAACCTGTTGATGCATTTGAAGGTTGAATTTAAGGCCTGTTATATGCCTTATCGAAACCTGAAAATGATTTGCAATATCAGTCTAAAGTTGTTGTATATGTTGCATGTGTTGCAACTAAGACAGTTTGTCCAAGTTGCTCTGTCTGCTGAACAGGCTGGACATAAACTGTCTACGCTGCTCTACACTGTTGAGCAGCTTGGGCATTTTTAAAGTGTTCTGTTCTTTGTGAACAGAACCTGTTCTTTGTGAACAGGCTAAACACTTTATGGAATATGTTTCCAAGTCATCTTGTATTGTTTTTTACTACAAGATCAGTTTACAAAGTCGAAGACAAAGTGGAAAACAGAACTGCTCAGCCTGCCCACGCTGTTCTATAACATGAAGACAAAAGGTTATTTGAAAAAGGGTGACAGACATTTTTCTTATATCAAAATAGGCATTTACAAGGAAGAAAGACGCAAAGTTGACATTCCTAAATTATTTAAAGGCAATGCAACAGTAGACAAAGTAAAAAGACAAAAGTTCTGCACATGTGAAGACAAGTCTGCTTTTCAGAAAAGTGCAGAAAAGGTTATGTTGTCTTTTCAACAAGACTTCTCCTTTTTCATTCCGTCCAATGAAGATGTTTCTCTTAGATCCTCTAAGTGAGTATAAAAGGAAACTTCTAAGGTCAGAAAGAAGTGTGAAGAAAGCTAAGTGCTGAAACCAAGAGTGAACGTGCAAGTGTGATTTTCATGCATGCAAGCCTTCTGTGTAAACCAGCATCTGTGTGTCTAAGTTGTTTTACATAAGCTGTTCCCTTAAGTCTTGTAAACACAGTGAGTGCTTCTTAGTGAGTGTATTCATTGTATACTAGTTTGAGTTTTTCTTAGACTAGTGAGCATACTGTTGTTTCTGTCATCTCAGCTTGAACTATTCCGCATTCAAGCTTGTTTGTAATTAACAAATTGTTGATAATACATACAAACATTGAGAAAAGAGTGTGTAGTTTTTAAATTGCTGTATTCACCCCCCCTCTACAGCTTATAACTATATACTTTGGGAACCTCTCGGGACCTACAAAAGCATTGTTTTTAATCTTAAAAACATTGGTTTAATCTGAAAACTTGAAAAAATTGAATTTTTGGCCGTTTCTCGAATTTGCAGCGCTCGAACTTAAGGGGGGTAATAGGGTTCATTCAAACTCTCCTCACAAACTTAAATTTGGGCTTCATTCGAATTTAGCTGAGGTCCGAACTTGTTAGAATCGAATTTTTCAGATTTGAAGTTGTCTGATCCGAACTTTTCAGAAATTAGGGTTTCTTCGAACTTGTCAGAGGTTCAAATTTGTCAGAATTTCTAGGGTTCTCTCGAACTTGCAGACATTCGAACTTGTTGAGTTCGAACTTATATAAATTCGAAATTAATTTTCAAATGAATTTAAAATTAAATTAATTCGAAGTTACCTAAGTTTGAAGGGGTTTATTTTAAATTAATTTTTTAATTAAATTGTTTAAGTTCGAAAACAAAAGGTTTAAAAAGAATATCGAGTTCGCAAAAATTCATAGAAATGGACCACGAGGTCGGCAAAGCAAATCTCTGCCAAAGCTGATGAAATTGGAGGACTACTATTGGTGGAAGGATAGGTTTGCTGACTTTGCTCGTTTTAACGACATGCGTATGTGGATTTGCATCTAAGAGGGTTATATTCCTCCTACCCAAGAGTTAGAGGGCCGACAAAGAGTCTTGACTTATCATAATATGAAAGATGATGACAAGAAACTTTATAAGGCCGAGAACCGAGCTTTCTCAATTATCCGTATGGCGTTATCTCAAGAAATTCTACACACTTTAAGAAATCATAGGACTTCTAAAGAGCTATGAGATAATTTAGAAAAGAGGTGTGAGGGAAATCCAAGGGTTCTCAAGGGTAGAACTGAGATGCTGAAACAACAATTTGCTATTATCAAGGCGTTGAAGAATGAGATGTTAGATGAACGATCCTGCGTTATGGGAAGATAAATGATCATGCGTTATGGGAAGAAGACTACGATCAGGTGGATCCTGATGACTTGGAGGAAATGGACCTACAGTGGCAACTGGCCATGGTGACTCAGAGGGACAAGCGGTACATGAAGAGAAAAGGGAGAAATCTGAACATAAGCAACAACAAGGTTGGTTTCGAAAAATCAAAGGTTAAAGTGTTACAATTGCCAAGGCTTGGGACACTTTGCAAGAGAGTGTCAAAGACCCAAAGTAGAGAACTATTAGAATCAGAGTCAAGGAAGATATCAGTCTGGTGGTTCTGGAAATCAAGCAGCCATCGCTGGTCTGTTAACTAATGTGTCATCTAACAGACAGCTTGATAGAACTTATGATTGGAGTACTCATCCGGAGTCGAATGCTAGAGCCTTTATGGCTGAAGTAACTCAGACTGGGGATGATAGAGCTGAAGAAGTTACAGAGGACACCAAGCAGAATGATACAAGTCCTTTGATGGTGGAAAAGTCAGAGAATCAGTCCATTATGGAGTTTGCAACTAAAATGGCTAACGTGGAATCGGATCACAAAAGGTAACTCTAAACTTCTCTACATTCGATGATTTATGTGTTTTAAGTGTTACTTTAAATGATAGATTAAATCTAGTTCTAGAAACACATAACTCATTAACAGCTCAAGTACAATCGTTAAAATCAGATAATGCTAGTCTGTTAGATATTAAGGAAGATTTGAGGAATAAGCTAAAAGCAGATGCTCAGGATGTCATAGTTCTAAAAGACAAATTAAGTGAACATTGTGTCAAGATGTAACTTATGTATGAACATGTTTAAGCTTTGACCAAAGAACTTACCATTAAAGATGTAGAACTATCAAAATCAAGAGTTAAGGTTGCTGAGGTAAATAGTAAGCTTGAAAAGTTTAGGAACTTGTCTCTCAACCTAGGGAAAATCTTAGAAGCTCAACGACAGTCTAAGAAACCAGTAGGATTAGGTTATCAAGAGAGTCCTCCACCTTTTAACAATAATTATGTGCCTCAACGTCAGGATAAAACCGATGAACCGGTCGAATCAGAGATAGCAACTGGAACTGAATCTGATAAGGATAAGTCAACTAAGGTGTCTAATACTACCTCTAAGATTAAGAAAGTCAAGTTTGTGCAGTCTACTAGTGACACTATACTAGGAGAAGCTAAACCCGAAATTAATAATCAGCAAGAAGAAGTAATCACTATAGTTGAAACGAAAGAAAATGACACTAGTGAGACACCGAAATCAAAGGGCACTTATAAGAAGTCGATTGATAAGATGTCATGCTTTAGATGTCACAAGAAGGGACATGTTGCATCTAGTTGTCCTTATAAGAAAGTGGAGTCTACACCTTTTAAACCAGAGTCGAGACCTACTGTAGGAAAGCCAGATCAACAAAGACCAGTTCCTAGTATTGTTAGCACTAGTTCTCAACATACCGAGATGAATGTGAATGCAACACCTAGGATACATGTTAAACAAATACCGGTTAGGTCTTGTTATAGGAGTACAACACCTAGAAGTGATTAGGACTAATTCTCCGAATAGAGTCCCTAATCAGTCTAGGTGAGGACCACCACAAGGCTATAGGAGTACAACACCTAGAAGGACTTACACTCCAGTTAGGTCTTGTTAGGCACAAAAAGGCCTCAGTCAAACCTGTTCTGCATCTGAGAGGGAGATTATTAATCAAACCTGTTGATGCTTTAGAAGGATGAATTTTAGGCCTGTTATATGCCTTATTGAATCCTGAAAATGATTTGCAATATCAGCCTTAAGCTGCTCTATGTGTTGCAACAAAGGCAGTTTTGCTCAAGCTGTTCAGTCTGCTGAACAGGCTGGACATAAACTGTCTACGCTGCTCTACGCTGGTGAGCAGCTTGGGCAGTTTACAAGTGTTCTGTTCTTTGTGAACAAAACCTGTTCTTTGTGAACAGGCTAAACACTTTATGGAAATTTTTCCAAGTCCTCATGTATTGTTTTTGACTATAAGATCAGTTTACAAAGTCGAAGACAAAGTGGTAATCAGAACTGCTCAGCCTACCCAAGCTGTTCTGTTACATGAAGACAAAAGGATATTTGAAAAAGGGTGACAGACCTTTTTCTTATATCAAAATAGGCCTTTACACGGAAGAAAAACACAAAGTTGACATTCCTTATTTAGTTAAAGGCAATGCAACAGTAGACAAAGTGAAAAGACAAAACTTCTACCTATATGAAGACAAGTCTGCTTTTCAGAAAAGTGCAGAAAAGGTTATGTTGTCTTTTCAACAAGACTTTACCTTTTTCATTCCGTCCAATGAAGAAGCTTCACTTAGATCTTCTGAGTGAGTATAAAAAGATACTTCCAAGGATTGAAAGATTAAGCCAAAAAGCTAAGTGCTGAAAACAAGAGTGAACGTGCATTAAAAGTGTGTCTTTCATGCATGCAAGTCTGCTTGAATAAAACAGTGCTCAGTGTCTAAGCTGTTCTTGTTCAAGCTGTTCCTCAGAGTCTTGTAAACACAGTGAGTGATTCTTAGTGAGTGTATTCATTGTAATTAGTTTAAGTCAGTCTTAGACTAGTTAGACATACTGTTGTATCTATCATCTCAGCTTGAACCTTTCCGCATTCAAGCTTGTTTGGAATTAACATTTGTTAATAATACATACAAACATTGAGAAAATTGTGTGTAGTTTCTTTAAGGAGCTGTATTCACCCCCCTCTACAGCTTAAAGCTATATACTTGGGATATCTTTTGGGACCTACAACAGATATTAGAGCAGTTTAGAGTGTGTGTCATTCTAGATCTCTCATTCTCCCAAAGTTTCCATGGACAACAGTGCTGCAAGTTCCTCATACTATGACAATGGCTCAATGGGCAAACCACCAAAGTTCAATCATCAAAACTTTTCTGGTTGGAAGTGCAGAATGATGCTCTACTTAGAGAATCTGGATGTACAACTACCAGAGATTGCAATGGAGGGTCCCTATGTGCCAACCTCTGTTACAACAATAACTCCTGCTGTTGAAGGAGCTGCTCCTGAAATCAGAACATTTGAGAAAGCAAAAGCTCAATGGTCTGATGAAGACAAAAGACTGGTGGCTCTTGATGCAAAGGCCAGAAACAATCTGGTCATCTCTCTACCTGATGATGTGTTCAAACAGGTTGAGAAGATGATGACTGCCAAGGAGATGTGGGATACTTTGTGTACCGTTTATGATGGACCCACAATCACACTTGACAATAGGATTAATAATCTTGTTAGACAGTATGAACTCTTCTTTGCAAAACCAAAGGAGACTCTCACTGAAACCTACACCAGGTTTACTGCTCTTGTAAATGATCTCAAAGCTGTTGGGATCACCAAGGACAGCCTCACTTTGGTAAACAAGTTCTTAGATGTTCTGCCTGAAGAATGGAATTATTTTTCTACAATTTTAAGGAATTCAGGTACCATCAGAAGTATGGATCTTGTTAACTTATATGGATCCTTACTGAATGATGAGCAATCAAGGCAACAGAAGAGAAATGCCTTGGAAATATCTAAGAAAGGTGCAGCCTTTGTGGCCAGTGTGAGACAACCTGTAAATCAAGTGAGTGATGTGTTCACTCAACCTGATCAACAGGCTGATGATAAGGAGGAAATGTCTGATGAGGAAGACAATGCAGATAGTGCTGAACTGGATGATGAGCAGATGATAGCCATGCTTGTCAAAAGGTTCAACAAGAAAAGGTTTGGAAGAAACATGCTACAGGGAAGCTCAAATGTTGTCAAAAAGAAAGCATTTGACAAGACCAAAGCTGAGTGCTTCAAATGTGGCAAAACTGGACATATAGCTGCTGACTGTGTGTCAAAAGCTGTTGGTCAGACATCCAAACCACACAAGACAAACAAGGATGATGGCTATAGGTTTAAGTATCTTATGGCCATGGCTAAGCTGAGGAAGTTAGAAAACTCAGTGGTTTCTAACCGGCAAAAGGGACTAATGACAGAAACTTGTGACTGGGAGGAGTCTGATTCATCATCTGATGAAGAAGACAACAACAGTTTGATGGCCAACACTGATGTCCCATCAACAAGCAACTTCAAACAGGATCTGGCTGAAGCTGAAGCTTTCAGCAGTTTGAAGAACTGGAACCCTACAATGATGTATAAGGTACAAAATTTTATGGATTACAGTTCTGAAGAAAAAGTTAAAATGTTTGAATCTATGCTTGTTGATCTAAAAGCTGCGGTTGAGAAGCATGTTGTTTTATATCTGAAATCTCTAAGCTTAAAACTGACATTGAAACAAAATCTAGTAAACTGGACAGCTTCCATAAGTTGGAAGCTGAGCTTGATGAATTAAAACACATAAATTCCATTTTACTAGAAGAAAAGAGAGAAACAGAAATAAAACATGCTAAGCTTCAAAAGATAGTTGACTCTTGGTGCCAATCTGCACAAAAAGTCAGTCATTGCATAAGTCAGCAGATTCCTGCACAAATCCAAGTCTATCTTGGAGGGGATCTTGACACAGCAGCTTCCATTGTTGAGGTTAATAATTTAAAAGAAGACTTGTCCACTCTTCGTGAGCTTCCAAACACTTTTATTCAGAAAGTGAATGGTAAATTAATCTCAACAAACAGGTTTGTCAGGCCTCAAAACACTGACAGCTCGTGAAAACCTAGCTCAAAAGCTGTTGATGAAATGAGTTTTCCATCAAATAAGCTTGCTAAATGTTCTGCTGATTCACACAAGCAAAAGAAAGGAAAGCATGTCCAAACTGCCGCTGTGGACACCAAACCTATTGACAAAACAGGCCTTGGGTCTAAAGCTGGTGTAAAAAGGCATACTAACCCTTTTAATGCTGAACATTTTGAAAATAAGTTTTCAAAAGGTAAGCAGTCTGCCTTTAACAAGAGTAAGTCTCAGGTTGAAGGCAAACCTGCTGTGATTTCAAATAAGTTTTCTAATCATAGTGGTAAACTGGTTTTAAATGAAAATAAGTATTTAAAAACCAGAAATAATAATTGTGTTGATAGGCAACATCAATCACATCTCGTGAAGGACAAAGGAAAAGTCATTGCTCAGCCTGAGAGATCCGGGAATAAGATTCCTAAACCTGTGGAAGTTCAAAAGCCAATTAAGCTTCCTATCTTTGATATCTGCCCTCCTAAAAAGAGGAAAGAAGAGACAAGTAAAGTTGTGGCTATTGAACATTCCACTCAAGCTGTTGATTCATCAAAAAGTAATAAGTTTGCTAAACTCGTTGATGGAATCAGTAGAAATAACCCATAATATGTTTCTGAAAGGTCTTCTTCCAAAAATGCTAAAAGGAGAAAATGTTATAAATGTGGAATGAAGACACATCTGGCCAAAGACTGTCCTGAAACTGAGGACATGAGGCCTGCGGACTCTGATGGTTCCCTCACTGCCAACATAAACAGTGTTGGAAACATCTCAGTCAATGAGAGTGGTATTCAAACTGATACCATTCAAATAGGGAATATTAGTGTTCACATCACAAGTCCATCAACAACTGTTGATGAAGTAGGAGAACTCATCTCTGTGATGAGTTCCCCTAAAAGTACCTAATATTCTTCTTATCACTCTGCAGGAAAAACAACCATCCCAGGTTTGGTACTTGGACAGTGGCTGCTCAGGACACATGACTGGTTGTAAGGACCTGCTGAGTGATCTCAGGCCTGAAAAAGGGCCAAAAGTCACATTTGGTGACAATGTACAGGGATCCACTGAGGGATATGGAACTCTTAAAGCTGGTGCTACAGTGTTCAAAAGAGTAGCCTATGTGGTTGGGCTAAAACGTAACCTTGTTAGCATAAGCCAACTGTGTGATGCTGGTTAAAAAGTTAACTTTGATGAGCACCTGGGTTACATATTGGATCCCCAAGGCAAAGTTGTGCTGTGTGCTCAACGAAAGAAAGGTGTATATGTTGTGGACATGCAATCTGCTGATCCCACAACTGAAACCTGCTTCCTCACAAGAACAAATGCAGACTTAAACTGGTTATGGCACAAAAGGCTGTCACACCTGAACTTCAAGAACATCAACAAACTCAGTAAGAAAGATTTGGTGACAGGTTTTCCTTCTATGACCTTTGTTAAAGATAAACTCTGCACAGCTTGTGAGAAAGGCAAGCAGAGAAAATCATCATTTAAATCCAAACATAACTTCTCTATTGATACTCATCTGTTCTTAATCCATATGGATTTGTTTGGACCTGTTAATGTCCCAAGTCTAGGAGGAAGAAGATACACTCTAGTAATGGTTGATGAGTTCTCCAGGTACACATGGGTTATCTTCTTGAAGGGCAAAGGAGAGGCTGCTAGAGAAATTATTGGATTTGTGAAAAAGATAGAAATGCTGAACTCTGCCCAGGTAAAGCAGCTTAGAAGTGATCATGCACTGAATTCAGAAACAGTACTCTTGAGGACTTCTGTGAAGAGAAAGGAATCTCTCAAAACTTCTCAGCTGTAAGAACTCCACAACAAAATGGAGTTGCTGAAAGAAGAAACAGAACTCTCATTGAAGCTGCTAGAACCATGTTGTGTGCATCTGGTTTACCTTCATCATTCTGGGCTGAAGCTGTTAACACTGCCTGCTTCACCCAAAACAGATCCTTAGTAGTGAAAAGGTTCAACAAGACCCCCTATGAGCTGCTCAAACGGAGAAAACCAAGTGTCAGTTACTTCCATGTGTTTGGTTGTCCCTGCTTCATTTTGAACCAAAGGGACCAACTGGCAAAGTTTGAACCAAAAGCTGATGAAGGTGTGTTTGTTGGCTACTCTGCTATCTCTAAAGCCTACAGAGTGTACAACAACAAAAGAAAGGTGATAGATGAATCTATCAATGTCACCTTTGAAGAGTCCAAGAATGCTCCCACCAAAGCTGTTCCTGAATCAGTTTCAGGAGAATCAAACTTTGATGATTTAATGCATTCAAACAGTGAAGAGGACTCAAAAGCTTCCACAACAACCAGTGTGGAACCTGTTAATCATGATGGGCATGATGATGATTATGTCAATACACACTGTGTGAATAAGTGTACGGACCTAATTACCACTGCATGTCCTGAACCTATCAATGCTGATTTTCCTGGTTCCTCTGATGATATGTTCAACAGTGGTCAGTCATGTTCAACAAGTGAACAGGCTCAGGACAACAATGTGTCTGAAAATCTTGAGAGCTGTTCAACAGGACTTGCTGAAGCTGCTGATAGCTCAGGAGAATCATCATTGAAGAATGATCCTAAGTGGATCAGATGTCACCCCAATGATCAAATAATTGGTGACATCAACAAAGCAGTACAAACAAGGTGGGACAGCTTAGGGAACTTCTGTATGTTCTCTAGTTTTGTTTCACAAATGGAGCCAAAGAAAGTGGATGAAGCACTAAAAGATGCCAATTGGATCATTGCCATGCAAGAAGAGCTCAATCAGTTTGAGAGAAACAAAGTATGGAAGCTGGTCCCTGCACCTAAAGGCTAAACTATAATTGGCACTAAATGGGTTTTCAGAAATAAGATGGATGAGCAAGGTCATGTCATAAGAAATAAGGCAAGACTGGTTGCTCAAGGTTATAGACAGGAGGAAGGAATTGACTATGATGAGACATTTGCTCCTGTGGCCAGGCTAGAAGCAATTCGTTTGTATCTAGCCTACGCTGCTCACAAGAGCATTAAGGTATTTTAAATGGATGTGAAGAGTGCATTTTTGAATCGAAAGCTGCAAGAAGAAGTTTATGTCACTCAGCCTCCAGGTTTTTAAAATGAACATCATCCAGGTTTTGTCTATAAGTTGGACAAAGCTCTCTATGGTCTCAAACAAGCCCCTAGAGGCTGGTATGACACTCTTACTGAATTCCATATGAGCAATGGGTATTCCAGAGGTAAAGTTGATACCACACTGTGTAAGGTCTACCACTACGAGATTTATCTAGACGCGGAACCGTCAACGAGTGTGGAATCCTCGTTAACGGGTAGACGGAAACAACTCTCACCAGAAAAGCGGAGACTATCAGAAGCTGCACGAACGACACACGAATGCACCTACGAACTGATTCTCTCCGAAACGACACTAACACTGATGATAAACTCGAAATCGCTTAATGCTTAATCACTCTCGAATTCTGCAAAAAGTCACATAATCTTTCGAGTCTATCCCTAATTATAGAGGCTAATTCGAGTCTGTCATGGGCCAAACTCGAATCCGGCACAAGGCCCATTCGAGTTTGTCCTCACTGACATTCTCGAATCTGCCTAAGTGAGCATATTCGAATCTGTCTAACTGACCCATTCGAATGTGACCTAGATTCGAATCTTGGTCCTTAGACATTTCGAATCTACAATATAACATAATTAACTAAGTATTGAAACTTATGTTTTTTACCTTATGATTGATTTTATCTTTGATCTTTATGTTTGAACTTCTTGTAATACGTTACATTAAGTTCAAACACACAAACAATAATAATTATCAACCATATATAACCATATATATCTAATACTTGCTAAACCACAATGTTGGATCACTTAGACTGCTATCGTCACACAGGGTGTACCAACAGACTCCCCCTTGACGATAGCTTCTAATAATTCACATATTTGATTAAGAACTATGTTTATTATTTATTCACACTGCTTCCAGCATACAAACCCTTTTCAACACACACTTTAACTACATTCTCATATTTTCTAGCCTCACCATCCATATGAGTATCACTTGAAATCTTATGAGCATGCAAAATTTGAAGGACATCTCGAGAAAGGTTTACCAGGTGAAGAGGCTCATAGATTCTAAGAATCACCTTTTCTTCAAAATCTTCCCTCACCGCTTCTCCCGTTTCACTCTCAACATACCACTAGTTCAGATTTTTCATGACGTTCTGTGGCATAGGCTTGAGCGGCACCTTTCTCAGACATCTTACGGGTCTGTATTGAATCTTCATCCAAGGACGCCCAGTTACAGGATCAATTCGAGAAGGATCCTCTACTCTTTTTCCTATCCTTGGATTAAAGCGTTCAAACTTCCTTGACCTTCCCTCCTTCCTTATGATTCTGGCAATTATATCTGCGTAGGGGTCATTGCAGATATTGATTAGTTCTTTCCAAGCTAAGGCCTTGATCTCAATCTTCGGCAGTGAATTGAATACTTTCAGAGATCTTCTGAGGTACTGGAGCCCATCTTTTCTCTTGATTATGAATAGCTGCAGTTCTCAATCAAAGAACCAGCTTAATATGCTTCCAGACAGCTTTCCAGTACCAGGCACCTTCATTTTCTTTTTCAGCTCTAAGTCCTTCTGCTCTGCCCTGAACCATAGCTTTCTTTTCTCCTCATTAGTTAGCTCTCTGGCAGGCTCTTCTATTGATGACTCAACATTTAAAGCAGCATTCACCACTTCTATGTTAACAACATAATTTCCTTCTATCACATATGTATCAGTGATTGGATTTTGCTGGACTACAATCTCATTGGCTTCATCGTCTTCGTCAGCACACACCTCATCATCTGATCTCCACTCAACAATCTCTTTAGGAACATATTCTTCCTCTTCTAGTTCCTCCATATCATCTTCAAAGTCGAAGCCCAAGTCCATCGGGTCGTCATCGAGATCCATGAGAGCATCAATCATCTCATTTATCTCAGATTCTGTAGGTTTAGACGAACTGGCTTCTCCTTCTTTAGCTCCTGCTTGACTTGGCTCCCCCTGAGATTGAGCATCCTGAGCAGCAGAAAACTCTACTGGCTCATTCTGTCTTTGAGTGCTGGGATCATTGCCTTGGTCTTCTTCATCATTATCATCATCCTCCCTGCGCACTTCTTCATCACGGCACGATGTCTCCCCCTGAGCCTTTAAAATTTTCATTAATTGCTCAACTAGGGAGCGCATCGATCTTAGCTCAGCTGCTTGATCAGCGACAAAAGTCTTTAGCTCTAAGTTCTCTTCCTGAACTTTTTCCACAATCTTCTTCAGATCGGCATTCTCCTTATCAAGATTTGCATTATGAGTCTGAATCTCACCGATTGCCTTAGTTAGGCCTAAGATCTGGATATTTTGTAAGTCAACTCGAGCTTTTAGCTGCAGAAACCTTTGATTGTCAGCGTATGTGGATGAGGTTGATGGGATGGATTGAATTGGAGTTGGAATGATCGGCGATGGGATGTACGGTTCATCATGAGGTGGTGATGGTGGAATGGTGGTTTGAGGGTCTTGTGGTTGAGGAATTTGAGGTTATTCTGCTGAAGCTGAAGAGGATCCTTGCATAAATCTATGACGCTTGTCCCGTTGCCTTGTCACTAATGGTGCGACCTCTTCTTCTTCAAAATCAGAGTCATCAGACTCTCTTGATGCTCGCCTCCTTGAAACTTCTTCAGATACTACTAACCTTGATCCATAAGTTCCCATTTGAACAGGAAGTTCTGTAGATACGGACTCTGGAGCTTCAACCTCTATCTCCTCCATTTCTTCTGACTCTGTTGCAGATGATGACTCATCATTATCAGTCTGCACTGGTTCATATTCGTCAACATCCCTCAACACAGCATCTTCTCCGACTAATGCTGCAGGTATTTCTTCATTGGCATGAGGACCAGCTTCCCAAATTTCATGTAACGTCTGACACAACTGATCAGATTCAATTGGGACATTCGAAGGGCCCGCCTCTTGTACCTCTGGCTGTTGACTTGTAGAAGGCCTGGTTGCCTGAGTTTGACTCGCGGTAGCTCTTTGGCGTCTCCTTTGTGGCTGTGCACGTGGTTGTTGTCGTTCTTGTTGCGGTGCCTGTCTAGCTTGAACTTCCACTTCTCCTGCCCAGTTGGCATTATTCGGTGCTTCAAAGTTCCTGTCTAGAACTACTCCAAACAACGGTCGCTCGACCGGAACCGCCAACCTTCCTCTGTGCGAGGAGCAATCAGCAAAAATCCTTTTATCCATTACTGCTACGCTTTGGATCTCATTTACCTGCGGCAAATTCGGCAAGAAATGCCTGATGAGCATCATTATGAATCGAGGATACAGCAGAAATTGTTGCTGCTCTGGAGCCAAGATTTGATGAACGAACTCCGAGAAAAACATTTGAGAAAAGCTGAAGGGCCGATTATATACTAAAGCGATCATCCCGGATTGGATCTTCGAGACAATATAATCAAAACCAGCTTTCTTCGCCGCAAAACAAACCATAAACACATGAGCCAAAAATCTCCATTGACCAATAAGCCCGTTCTTCATGTAAGAAGTCTTCATAACATCTAAACTGTAACCCATCCTCTGAAAAGCTGCTTGCCTAATACTTAAGGGAAAGTCAATAGGCCCAGACTCTTCTTCCTGAGATCCTAGCTGCAAAACCTGACGCAGCATATCGGCAGAAAACACCAATGGTTGTCCTGCTATCCTTGTTCTCAGCACTGTCGGGGTGACAGAGCAATCCACCTGTAGATGATCATTGAATTGGCGAACATAGGGAATAACAATCTGAATGTTATGGGACAAAGCAAACGCAATCCTAGACTCCACTAGGAAATCCATCATTTGTCGAAAACCCTGCGCCTCAGGGATATGATGGTCAGGGGGAATGACCATATTGTGCTTCGGCACTAATACTTGAACAACCATATCTGCACAATAGATGAACTATTAGAATTAATAATAATCAATAAACTTGCCAAAATTCAAATTTGTTTTATTTTGAACTTAATTAAGTACAAAATCCAACACAAAAGAATTTCTAAAAGTTTAATTAAATTTAAATTGAATAATTCAAATAAAATAACAGATTCGAATAGACAGATTCGAAGACACCCTATTTCGAGTTTGATGACAGATTCGAATGTAATGGTCTTCTCGAGTTTACTGACAAACTCGAGAATATTCACGATCAGATTCGAAATGTCGGCCCAACTCTTCACCAAAACCCATGATTTTAACCATTTTGAACTTAGAAAATCACATACATTAGTCCAACTAGGTTCTAATCACTGATATTTGCCTTTAATTTGACCTTTTACCGTTCCAAACTTGGTTATTTTGAAAAATCCAATTTCGACCATCAAACCTTACAAAATTGGTGATTTTGACTTAAATGGTGTATTAAACTACATGAATCTTGTACAACCAAGTTGATTATACCTAGATGTATCAGTAGAATCGAACACCCAAGTAAGAAACTCGACAAATTGTCGTTTTCGAGGAAAACGGTAGACTCGATGAAACAGATTCGAAATCGCCTAATAGATTCGAGAGTATAGATTCGAAAACAGATGACTTAATGACGTTACTGTTAACCTATTTATACCACCTACCTTCGAGTCTATGGCCACATTCGAATCTAATGACAGATTCGAGTTCACCCAATTTCGAGTTTAATCTAAACTCGAATTACCCAAAACACTTAGAGAATTTCAAAAATTTTGAAATAAATTCAACTTTTTCAACCTTATTGTGTAACGGAATAAACTATACCAAACCTTTTACCCTAAGCACAAGATTTTCACGCAGTGTTTATTTTATCCAACTATGAATGCACCCTTAGAAATTTTTGACCTTTTTCCTAAGTAAAAAATAAAATAAAATAAAGTAAAATAAACTAAGGTAAAATACAATAAAATAAAATAAAGACTAAGTAAAAATAAAATTTTAAAATTTTGACCAAAAAAATTTAATTTAGACTTAAACTATATTTATTAAAATTTACAACCTATGCTAAACACTTAACAACATATTTTTGATGAGTATAGTCAAAGAAAGGTTCAATCAGATAGCGGTGCCAGATACTCACTTTCAGTACTTAAACTTCCACACTTAGGAATTTTTGATTCCTTTGATTGTTTGTCGTGAAATACCCATTTAGCCGGTTGTTGGTATTTACCCCTTTAAACATTCTACATTTCGGAATATCCCTTGGCATTTTTATTTATCATGAAAACATCTTACGTGACTCAGACATAGACATACTTTTATGATCAAGAAATACAGACAAAGATTCTAACTTGTTGGTATTTGCAAACTTCCATTAAAAGACAAACATCGGACACAGGTCTGTAATTTCATACAACAAAGTGTCTTAGTTTGACTGAAGGTTTATTATTAAAGCTAGCAAGACAGCGGTGACAGGTCTGTACTGACGTACAACAAAGCGACTTATCTTGCTAACCCGAATCAAAACAGAGTCAACAGGTCTGTATTTACGTACAACAGAGTTACATGTTTTTGACTCTCAATTTTGTATGATTTTTCTATTCTTTCCGTTTTAAGATGTATTTGATGTTGCTATACATCCCCAGAAAGTTTGCATACCTCATTTAGACTCAAAGTTTGTATGTCTTGTACATAAAAATTAAGACCGATTGGTCATACATCTAAGTTAGTGACACGTCTGACTTTTTCTTGAATATTTTATTTGCCTTGAGACTCCCTATATGTATTATGCCTACCAACACATCAAACTAAAATAAAGTATAGCACTTAGAAATTTAGGTATATTATGTGTGAAAGCCTAAACACTTAGAGGTTGTAACGACTGTGCTAATTTTCGTCACTTTGAACCTATGCTTCTAAGACTTAACTCCTTTTTCTGATATTCTCTTTTTCTTTTTATTTTTTTTTCTTTTTATGATTTTCTTTTTTTTTTCTTTTGTTTTTCATAAGAAATAGCAATAAAAGAAGATAACCTACTAACTTACTAAAAACAGAAACTTTCCTAAATTAGCAGACTTACTATAAAAAGAAAGAATTACTACTGCTATAAAAGGAAATAAACTACTACTAAGGCCAAATTACTCTGGGTTGCGCATTCCATTTAGCTGAATTAAATATTCAAACCGTGACTTATCAAATGCTTTGGTAAATAAATCAGCATTATTATCGTCCGTTGCCACTTTTACCAATTTGATTAAGTTCTTTTCAGCACAATCACGAATAAAATGATGCCTTATGTCTATGTGCTTTGTTTTACTGTGTTTAAATGGATTGTTAGTTATAGCAGTTGTAGATTGATTGTCTATCCTAATTGGAGTTTGAGTGTAAGCCAAACCGTAATCCCGCAATTGTTGTTGTATCCACAGAACCTGTGAGCAGCAACTACCAGCAGCAACATACTCGGCCTCGCACGTTGATACGGCTACCGACGTCGGTTTCTTGCATTGCCAGGATACCAGTCTCCCACCTAGGAATTGACAACCTCCAGTTGTTGATTTGCGCGTCAAACTGCATCCTCCGTAGTCAGAATCCGTGAATGCTTCCAACTCTAGATCTCCCTCCGTGTGATACCAAAGTCCCAGCTTCGGTTTCGACTTGAGGTATCGTAGAATCCGCTTCACAGCTTTCATGTGCATCTCCTTCGGATTAGCTTGAAACCTAGCACAAATACACACAGCAAACATGATGTCAGGTCTTGAAGCAGTTAAATACATAAGTGATCTAATCATGGCCCGATATAACGTCGGATCCACATCGGTATCACTTTCAGTACCCGGTCCGAGATTGTGATTCACTTGAATCGGCGTGCTAAAATGGGCAGTCAATTTTGTTCCCTCCATCCCGAAGCGTTCTAATATGTCATAGACATACTTCGTCTGATGGATAAACATACCATCCTTCTTCTGGTCAACTTGTAACCCCAAAAAAAATTTAACTCTCCCGTAGCACTCATCTCGAATTTCGACTTCATCACCTTCTCGAAATCTTTGCACATCTGTTCGTCTGATGAACCAAAAATGATATCATCGACGTACACTTGTACCAAGATGAAGTGTTCTCCCTTTCTCTTAACGAACAGCGTACTATCTATCCTACCCCTTTCAAACCCGTTTGCTAATAAATGGTTGGATAGAGTCTCATACCACGCCGTTGGTGCCTGATGCAATCCATATAGAGCCTTATCTAAATGATATACTCTATCAGGATATTTTGGATCTATAAATCCGGGCGGCTGTTCTACGTACACCAGCTCCTTCACTTTTCCATATAGGAAAGCACTCTTAACATCCAGTTGATATACCTTAAAACCCTTGAAGGAGGCAAAAGCTAGAAACAACCTAATGGCTTCCAGCCTTGCTACTTGCGCAAACACCTCATTGTAATCGATTCCCTCCTCTTGGTTGAAACCCTTTACAACTAGCCTAGCCTTGTTGCGAGTGACTATACCCCGATCGTCTCTTTTGCACTTAAAAATCCATTTGGTTCCTACGGCAACTACCCCTCGAGGTAATGGAACTAACTCCCACACTTCTAGTTTCCTAAACTGCGAAAGTTCTTCCTGCATCGCTTCAACCCAGGAGTTATCCTTAAGTGCCATTTGCACATTCTTAGGCTCTACTTGCGATATGAAACACGAATAGAGACAGGTATGATAAGCCTCTGAGTCATTTATTATCGACAACAACACTGTGTTGTTATTTAAACTACTCCTAGTCCTCACACCCTCGTTAGGATTTCCTATGATGCTTTCTATAGGATGGTTCTTGTTGATCCTAGAGGTCTCTATCTCGTCAACTCTAAGATTATCTCCTAAGTTAGATCCTATTTCACCTAATGGGGGAACAGCCTCAGTTTCTACATTTTCCTTAGAGTTGGAACTTGTAGCCTAAGTCTAATTCTCAGTGGTAGGTGCTTCTGGATCAGCAACTTCTGGATATCCATCTTCAGTCGCAGTAGGCTCGGATGCGGATTGAAATGTAGTCCTCGGAAAGGTATGACCTTCGTCATTCAGATGCAACGTCGCCATGTCCTTTTCGATTGTACCTGCATTTTCATCCAAAGGAATGTTAAATGACTCAAATAATTTATCATAGTCAAATATCCATTCCGGACCTGTTTGGGGTTCATGTGCATAACTTGTGACTTCAATGTTATACACAATCTCTACCGTACCATTTGTTTTGTTAAAAACCCGTTTGTTTGGTGAGTTCGGCACATAACCTAGGAAGTATCCTTCGTCAGCTTTTTCACCAAACTTAGGTTGATGTTTTGTTCGCAAAAGAGTGCATGGTACCCCAAACGGTTCGATGCCAGTTAAATTAGGTGGCCGTTTATTCAAAATTTCATAACAGGTTTTGTTCAAAGATTTGACAGTTAGGACTCTGTTTAAAATATGACATGCGGTATTCACTGCCTCCCCCCAAAACATGGTAGGAAGCTTTGAATCTGAAAGCATGGTCCTAGCTGCCTCAATCAATGTCCTGTTTTTACGTTCGGCCACCCCATTTTGTTGAGGCTCATATGGTGCACTAAATTGATGCACTATGCCCTTTGAGAGGCAATATACACCAATTACAGTGTTTTTGAACTCAGTTCCATTATTACTGCGTATCCTTTTAACCCGTGTTCCATAGGAATTCTCCACTTGGTCTAAGAACCCGATGAGCTTGGAAGCCGTCTCGTCCTTTGTACCTAGAAAGAAAACCCAAGAAAATCGTGAGTAGTCGTCAGTGATAACTAAACAGTACCAACTACCTCCTATACTCCTTTTCTTGATTGGTTCGAATAGATCCATATGCAACAAATCGAATGTAGAGGTTATGGAATTCTGAGTCTTGGACTTGTGTGTCTTCTTATGTTGTTTGCCCTTTTTGCATGGTAGACACTTGTCCTCGAATTGAAAACTCTTCATTGGCACACCTTGCACCAACCCATTTTTCGTTATGTAATTCATCTTTCTTAGGTGCAGGTGAGCCATGCGTCTGTGCCACAATACGGATTCCGTCTCCGAAGCTTTGGATAATAAACAAATTCGGCCCATCGAAGTCTCCGGCTTGTTCATATCAAGCATGTACAAGTCATTCTTCCTTGGTGCCCGCATCAATACCCATTCTTCAGAAATCTTGAATCCTGGTTTTAGCACTAACGCTTCAGTGTCAGTGAACAACACTGAATTCTTCTTGTCACAGATTTGAGATACACTAATGAGATTGTGAACCAGTTTATCAACGTGATAAACTTGATCCAACTTGATCGTCCCATTAGTGACCACTCCGGTACCCATGATGTTTCCTCCTTTATTTCCCGCGAATGATACAAATCCCCGATTCCCACCCTTGAAGTTTGTAAGGAGACTTCTTTCCCCTGTCATGTGCCTGGAGCATCCACTGTCGACAAACCATTTGTTGTTTGGACCTGTGGTAATCTCCTGCACATGAAAGAAAATAGGTTAGTTATCACAGGGAACCCAAGCCATAACTGACTTGCTTATACCATTCTCGTCCACGTACTTAAACTCTTTCAAATACCCATCTCCCCTTTCAGGTGACTTGGGTCGTTGAACAGGAGTTTGTTGTGGTGCCGAGTGATGTAAATTCACTCTTTGCCTTTGAGTAGGCATTTGTTGTGGAGCTCTAGAATAATTCCGATTATGTTGCATTCCAGATTGTGATCCCGAGCTCTTACCGGTGTGTGATGCCTAATAGGAGTGTGTGACCTAACCGGAGTGTATGCTCTGCTAGGTGTTGTGCTCCTATATTGTTGTTGAGGTCCAGGCCTAGATTGATTTACGACTCGATTCGGTGAATTAGTCCTAACCACTTCTTTTGGTCCAACCTTTACCGGTATTTGTTTCACAACTTGTTTTGGTGCGGCCTGCACAATTTTCTCGGTACTCTGAGAACTACTAGTGCTTGCCACACTTGTTGAGGGCTTAACTGGTGTTGGCTTCCCTGTCTTAGGAGTAACATCAGTTTTCCTAAGCGGACAGTTAGAAGTAACATGCCCCTTTTCATGACATCTGAAGCAGGACATCTTATCTATGGACTTCTTGTGTGTGCCCTTAGACTTAGGTGTCTCACTAGTGTCTTGGTCCTCTTGAACATCTATTGCGACTGGCTCATCGTCCTGATCATTAAAATCAGTTTTATGTTTTCCTGCAGGTGTTTCACTAGAGGAAGACACAAATTTGACTTTCTTAACCTTGACGGTTATGTCAGCCACCTTAGGTGTATTTTCTACTACAGTCTCAGATATAGGTGCAGGTATGTCCTCTAAGTCTACTGATTTGTCAGTTTTCTCCTGAGGTTGAGGCACGTAGTTTGCATTAAAAGGTGGAGGAATTTCATGAAATCCTAGACCTACAGGCTTTTTAGATTGACGTTGAGCATGTAAAACTTTCCCTAGGTTCAGGCTTGAATTCCTGAACTTCTCTACCTTACTATTGGCCTCTGCTACCTTTACCTTTGTTTCAGCTAGCTCTATGTCTTTGTCCTTAAGGTTTTTGGTCAAGGCCTCTACATGCTCATACATAAGCTCTAACCTAACACACTGCTCACTCAGTTTGTCTTTCAGAACTATTACATCTTGAGCATCAGCCTTAGGTTTTTCCTTAAGATCTTGCTTAATGTCGTTCAGGCTAGCGTTATCAGCTTTTAGAGACTCATTTTGAGCAGTTATGGTTTTATGTGATTCTAAGACTAGATTCAACCTATCGTTAGAAGTAACACATAACAAGCATAATTCATGAAAAAGAGAGTAAGTCAGACTAACCTTTGTGTGGTCGGATTCCACGTTGGCCATTTGAGTGAGAAACTCCAGAAGCGTCTGATCATTCATCTTCTCCACCCACATCGGACTGCTGTCCCTTGTGGTCTACTCTTCCCCTTCACATCCATTCTCCGTGACTTCAGCCATAAAAGCCCGAGCATTTGATTCCGGATGTGAGGTCCAGTCGTAGGTACCATCCAGCTGTCTGTCTGATGTGACATTTGATAGAAGACCAGCTAGATTGGCTTGACCGACAGATGAACTCGGAAGGTATCGTTGTTGGTACTGATTCTGAAACTGTCCATGATGTTGATTCTGTCCTTGGTACGTATCTACCTTCGGTCTCTGACATTCTCTTGTGAAGTGTCCTAGACCTTGACAATTGTAGCACTTTACCTTGGACTTATCAAATCCAATCCCCTTATTATTCATCGTCAAATTCCTCCCAGTTCGTTTGATGAATCTTTTAACCCGTTGGGTTACCATGGCCAGTTGCCATTTAAGGTCCACCTCCTCAAGATCGTCAGGGTCGAGCTGATCATAGTCTTCATCCCAGAGAGAAGGATCGTTTATCTTCCCCTGAACGCAGTTCCCGTATGCAACCACACATGAAGCAAGTAGGTTCAAATGTTCTTCGGCTGATTTTGCGCTCATGGGCATATTAGAGTAGCCCTGAGATGTTGATGCTTGTTGTACTTGAGGCTGCGGTTCTTCCGGTCTTCCTAATCCTAAGAACGCTCTATAAAGTGTGTCATCAGTCTCTGCTGGTGACGACGTTTCTCTGGTGAAAAACGCTGTAGCAGTCTTAAGATCAGCTGTCGCTGAAGGTTTTGTTGATTTTCCAAAATACATCACTGGATTCTGGACTTGTTCGTAATCCGTTTCGGCCTTCAGTAGCTCGAAATGATAAGCTCGCAACGTTCCCACAATATCTTCCAAAGATTGGGTATAATACTTGTCTTCATTAAGCTTGATCATTGCCACATACATTGCCCATTTGGCTGGTAAGACATCAAGAAGCTTATTGTTCTTCTCAGTGTCATTATACTCAATCCCGTGACTTTCAAGCTCCGTGAACAGATGATAAAAGCGAGTGATGGTGTCATCCAGCTGTTCATCCTTCAACGCCTTGAAAATAGCAAACTGTTGTTTTAACAGCTCCATACGCTTTCTTCGAACTCTTGGATTACCCTCACATCTATTTTCCAGTGACTCCCAAAGTTCCTTAGATGTCTTCTGAGTCCGTAATGTGTGTAGTATATCCTGAGGCAACGCCATTCGAATTATCGAGAAAGCTCTGTTTTCGGCTTCATAAAGTTTCTTATCATCTTCCTTCATCATCTGATATGATAAGATTCTCTGACGGCCTTCAACTTCAGAAATTGGTGGAATGTATCCTTCGTCAATACAAACCCACATGCGCATATCGTTGAAACGCACGAAATCGGCAAACCGATCTTTCCACCAATAGTAATCCTCGAGTTTCATCAGCTTAGGCGGAGTGTTTGCCTTCCCGACCTCGTGGTCCATTTCCAGGAATTTTTGAAGATTTGACATCTTTTCGAAAGTAATTGAATTGAACTTAATTTATTTAATTCGAAACTAATTTGAGTTAATTCTTTCGAATCTAGGTAAGATTCGAATATAATTAAATTCCAATTTATTTGGGATTAAATTCGATTAAGTTTTGTAAGTCAATTAAATTCGAAACTAATGACAGATTCGAAAGTTCCTAAACTCGATGGTCAAGGCAAACTCGAACAATCAGCAGATTCGTAGCCCTATTCGACTCTAGACCAAATTCGAAACAAACTCGAATGTCAGCAGATTCGAGAACCTATTCGAAACTAGCACAGACTCGAATCACACTCGAAACACACTTTATCAAACTCGAGAGGAGCGGATTTTGGTTAGACTCGAGACTAAGAATAACCCTAATTACTCCTGACAGATTCGAGCGCCGCAAACTCGAAAAACGGCTAACACTTCGATTTCTTTACGTTTTGCAGATTAAATCAATATTTTTACAACGAAAAATATTGATTTCGATCAAAAACGTGAAAAACAGGAAGTATTTCCCGGATGACAATTTGCTAAGCTCGAAAAACACGAAAACCACGAATTTTGAGAGAAAAACCGTCCAAAAAAGCGTCAAGAAACCTAGAACGTATCTAGATGAACACGAAGAACACCAAGAACACCACGTAGGCTCTGATACCACTTGTAAGGTCTACCACTACGAGATCGATCTAGACGCGGAACCGTCAACGAGTGCGGAATCCTCGTTAACGGGTAGACGGAAACAACTCTCACCAGAAACGCGGAGACTATCAGAAGCTGCACGAACGACACACGAACGCACCTACGAACTGATTCTCTCCGAAACGACACTAACACTGATGATAAATGTAAGGTCTACCACTACGAGATCTATCTAGACGCGGAGCCGTCAACGAGTGCGGAATCCTCGTTAACGGGTAGACGGAAACAACTCTCAACTACGAAACACGGAGACTATCAGAGGCTGAACGAACGACACACGAACGATCCTACGAACTGATTCTCTCCGAAAGAACACACACCAAGCTGATAAACTCGAGATCGCTTTATGCTTAATCCCTCACGAATTCTGCAAAAAGTCCGATAATATCTCGAGTCTATCCCTAATTATAGACCCTGATTCGAGTCTGTTATGGGCCAAACTCGAATCTGGCCCAAGGCCCATTCGAGTTTGTCCACAATGACACACTCGAATCTGGGCTCATTCGAATCTATGGCTACATTCGAATCTATCACAGATTCGAATGCCAAGCCTTAAATAAATTCGAATCTAGCATTTCACATAAACAACTAAGTGTTGAAACTTATGTTGTTAACATATGCTTGAATTAATCTTTGAACTTTATGTTTGAACTTCTTGTAATACGTTACATCAAGTTCAAACACACATTCAATAACTCACAAACATACATAAACATATATATCAAACACTAGATAATTTCCAATATCTTGAATATTACTTAAACCAAAATGTTAGATCGCTTAGACTGCTATCGTCACACAGGGTGTACCAACAGACTCCCCCTTGACGATAGCTTCTAACTATTTACATCAAGTTTAAATACTAGAACTATATATACTACTGGCTGCATATAAACCAGCATCTATACAAACTTTTACTACCTTCTGGAACTTCCTGGCTTCAGATCTCCATGCTTCAATAAAGAAGATAGGCTGATCATGTAGCTTATTTAGGTCGTCCTTTGATAGATTTATTAGGTGCAGTGGATCATACACTCTCAAAATCACTTTGTCCTGTGTATCCTCCATGACTGCTTCTGCTGTGTCATTATCGAGGTACCACCATTTCATGTTGCTCAAAATATTCTGTGGCATCGAATTCATAGGCACCCTCTTCAAGCACTTGACTGGCTTATAAACCATTCTGGCCCAAGGCCTTCCAGTATGAGGATCTATCCTTGATCCATCCTCTACTCTTTTGCCTGATCTCGGCTTGAGTCTTTCAAATTTTCCCGAACGACCCTCTTTTCTTATTATTTTTGCCATGACTTCAGCGTACGGGTCCTCGCCTATATTGACCAGTTCCTTCCATGCTAATTCCTTTACTTCAATCTTGGGCAGTGTATTGAAGGCTTTCAGTGTTCGCCTCAAGTATTTGAGGCCATCTCTTCTTTTCAAAATGAACAGCTGCAGTTCTCGGTCAAAGAACCAGCTTATAATCCCTCCTGAGAAATTTCCAGCACCTGGAACTCTCATATTCTTTTTCATCTTCAGTTGTTCTTTCTTTTCTTCCTTCTTAAACCAAAGTTTTATCAACTCAGCTCTAGATGGCTCTTTTTCTGCCTCTTCAAGTTCTGTATCTTCGACTGAGGCTATCTTGATGTAGTCTATATCAATCACGTTATGATTATTGCCCACATAGAGTTCCGTGATAGGTTGTGAATTTACTATCACCTCGTTGACATGATCGTCCTCGTCCTCTATGACTTCGTCGTCAGATTTCCAGTCAACAACTTCCTCTGGAATGAATTCCCCTTCCTCCAACTCTTCGACTTCGTCTTCAAAGTGAAATTCCATAAGCTCTTCCTCAATATCTTTTAGCGCATCGATCATGTCGCTATCCAAAATTCTTGACGAACCAGCTTCTCTCCCTTCACCTTCAATTTGACTGGGCTCCCCCTGAACTTGTGTAGCCTGAGCAGCAGGAAAATCTACTGGCTGATTCTCATTAGGTGCATCGGGATCATTGCCTTCGTCATCTTCATCTCTACGCTGCTCCTCATGATCCCTACAACTTGTCTCCCCCTGAGCTTTTAGATTTTTCATTAGCTGCTCAAGGAGGGACCGCATCGATCGGATCTCTTCTGATTGATCTGCAATAAAGGTTTTGAGCTCTGTGTTTTCTTCCTGAACTGTCTCTACAATCCTTTTTAAATCGGCATTTTCTTTGTCAAGATTTGCATTATGCGCCTGAATTTCTCCAATCGCCTGTGTTAGGCCTAAGATTTGGACATGCTGGAAGTCCACGCGAGCTTTAAGCTGCACAAACCTTTGGTTGTCAGCGTAGGTGGTCGAGGTAGATGGAATGAACTATATAGGAGTTGGGCGGATTGGTGATGGAATATATGGTTCAGGTTGAGGTGGTGGTGGTGGTGGAGCGGTGGCCTGAGGTTTTGAGTTTGAGTTTGGGGGATTTCCGGTTGCGCTTCAGATGCTGATGATGACCCTTGCATAAACCTGTGACGCTTGGCCCTTTGCCGAGTCACTAAGGGAGCAATCTCTTCTTCTTCAAAATCTGATTCATCAGATTCCCTTACTACTCTCCACCTCGATGCTTCTTCATTAACTACCAATCTTGATCCATATGTTCCAATTTGAACAGTAGGTTCAGTCGAAACTGACTCAGGAGCCTCAACTTCTAACTCCTCCATCTCTTCCGATTCTGTGGCAGATGATGACACAAAATTATTAGCCTGCTCTGGCTCATACTCTTCAACATCTCTTAACACGTCTTCCTCTCCTTCTGGTGGCTCAAGTAATTCACCTACTAGCGCTGCAGCCACATCTTCATTTGCATGAGGCCCTGCCTCCCAAATTTCATTAAGCGTTTGGCATAATTGTTCAGCTTCGCTTGGAATATTCGAAGGCCCGGCTTCCTGTACTTCCGGCTGCTGACTGGTGGAAGGCCTAGACGCCTGAGTTTGTCTTGCTGGAGCTCGTTGCCTCCTGCGCGGTTGCGGTTGTGGTTGTTGCTGTTGAGGTGGTTGTTGCTGTGGTTGTCTTTGTTGAAATTCAACTTCCCCTGCCCAGTTGGCAACATCTGGGGCTTCAAAATTTCTATCCTAGATTGCTCCAAATAATGGACGCTCAACTGGAACAGCTAACCTTCCTCTGTGCGAGGAACAGTCAGCGAAGATCTTCTTATCCATAACAGCAACGCTTTGAATGTCATTCGATGGCGGCAGATTTGGCAAGAAGTGCCTTACAAGCATCATGATGAACCGCGGATATAACAAGAACTGTTGATTTTCCGGAGCGGTGATCTGATGAACAAACTCAGAGAAAAACATTTCCGAGAAGCTGTATGGTCGATTATACACCATCGCAACTATCCCAGACTGGATCTTGGCAACCATATAGTCAAATCCTGCTTTCTTTGGAGCATAGCACACCATGAAAACATGAGCAAGAAACCTCCATTGTCCTTCATATATGACACCTTCGTCACATCGAGACTGTAACCCATTCTCTGGAAGGCCGCTTGCCTTATATTCAGAGGAAATTCAATCGGGCCAGATTCTTCTTCTTGAGTTCCAATCTGCAACACTTGACGCAGCATATCCGCCGAAAATACCAGCGGTTGTCCAGCTATCCGAGTTCGTAGCACTGTCGGGGTGACCGAGCAGTCTACTTGAAGATGGTCATAAAATTGACGAACATAAGGTAACACTAGCTGAACATTATGAGACAATGCAAAACCTATCCTAGATTCTACTAGGAAATCAAGCACTTGTCTGAATCCCTTCGCCTCAGGGAGATTATGATCAGGATGAAGCACCATATTATGCTTAGGCACAAAAGCTCGTACAGCCATTTCTGCACAATAAACAAACTATTAGATTCATTAAAAATCAATGAACTTGTTTAAATTCAAATTTGTTTTATTTTGAACTTGTTTAAGTAAAAAATCCAACACAATTAAATTTCTACAAGTTTAATAAAATTTAAATTAAATAAAGCAAATAAAAGATAGATTCGAATGTAACAGATTTGAATTGTCCCTTTTCGAGTTTGATGACAGATTCGAAAGTCCTGGTCTTCTCGAGTCTAATGACAGATTCGAGAAACCCCATGAACAGATTCGAACCGCCAACTTTATTCAAAGACCAAATCTCTTGATTTTAACCTTTTTAGACTTAGAAGATTACATTCATTAGTCCTACTAGTTACTAATCACAGATATGTGCCTTTAATTCGACTATTTATCGGTCTAAACTTGGTAATTTTGTGAAAACCCTATTTCGACCCTTAAACCTTCAAAACTCGATGATTTTGCCTAAAATAGTGTATAAAACTACATGAATCTTGTACAATCAAGTTGATTATACCTAGATACAGGAGTAGAATCGAACACTTTAGCAATAATCTCGACAAATTGTCGTTAATGAGAGAAACGATAGACTCGAGCACAAATTCGAAATCGCATGGTTAGATTCGAGTGTATAGATTCGAGAACAGTAAGTATTAAATGACTTCACTGTTGAACTATATATACTACCAACCTTCGAGTCTAAGGCCATAGTCGAATCTACTGACAGATTCGAAGCCTTCCAAATTCGAGTCTGTCCTAAACTCGAAAGCACCAAACACTTAGAAAAAGTTCGAAAATCTTTGAAATAACTTCAAACTTTTTCCACCTTTTTCTATGGTATTGTGTAACAAGATAAACTATGCCAACTCTTTTACCCTAAGCACAAGATATTTCACGCAATGTTTATTTTATCCAACTTTGAATGCACCCTCAGTAATTTTTGACCTTTTACCTAAGTAAAAATTAAACTAAAATAAAATAAAATAAAATAAACAAAGGTAAAATAAAATAAAATAAAAATAAAAATAAAAGTTTGACCAAAAATTTAATCTAGACTTAAGCTATATTTATAAAATTTACAACCAAAGTTAAATACTAAACAAAATCTTTTTGATGAGTATAGTCTAAGAAAGGTTCAATCAGATAGCGATGTCTGATACTCACTTTCAGTACTTAAACTTTCACACTTAGGAATTTTTGATTCCTTTGATTGTTTGTCGTGACATACTTATTTAGCCGATTGTTGGTATTTTACCCCTTTAAACACTCTACATTTCGGAATATCCCTTGGCATTTTTATTTATCATGAAATTATCTTACGTGACTCAGACAAAGACATACTTTTATGATCAAGGCACACAGACAAAGATTCTAACTTGTTGGTATTTGCAAACTTTCTTTAAAAGACAAACATCGGACACAGGTCTGTATTTGCATACAACAAAGTGTCTTAGTTTGACTTAAGGTTTATTTTTAATGTTAGCAAGACAGCGGTGACAGGTCTGTACTGACGTACAACAGAGCGACATATCTGCTAACCCGAATCTAAACAGAGGCAACAGGTCTGTACTTACGTACAACAAAGTTACATGTTTTCGACTCTCAATTTTGTATGATTTTTTCTATTCTTTCCATTTTAAGATGTATTTGATGTTGCCATACATCCCCAGAAAGTTTGCATACCTCATTTAGACTCAAAGTTTGTATGTCTTGTACATAAAAATTAAGACCGATTGGTCGTACATCTAAGTTATGACACGCTTGACTTTTTCTAGAATATTTTATTAGCCTTGAGATTCCCTATATGTATTATGCCTACCAACACATCAAACTAAATAAAGTATAACACTTAGAATTTAGTTGCATTATGTGTGAAAGCCTAAACACTTAGAGTTTGTAACGACTGTGCTAATTTTCGTCACTTTGAACCTATGTATCTAAGACTTAACTCATTATCTGATATTCTCTTTTTTTTTAATTTTTATGATTTTCTCTCTTTTCTCTTTTGTTTTTCATAAGAAATAAGAGAACCTACTAACTTACTAAAAATAGAAACTTACTAAAAATAGAAACTTACTAAAAATAGAAACTTTCCTAAATTAGCAGACTACTGTAAAGAAAGAAATACTACGACTATAAAAGAAAATAAGCTACTACTACTAAGGTCAATTTACTCTGGGTTGCGCATTCCATTCAGTTGAATTAAATACTCAAACCGTGACTTATCAAATGCGTTGGTAAATAAATCTGCATTATTATCTTCTGTTGCCACTTTTACCAATTTGATTAAGTTCTTTTCAGCACAATCACGAATAAAATGATGCCTAATGTCTGTGTGCTTTGTTTTGTTGTGTTTGACTGGATTATTTGTTATAGCAATTGTAGATTGATTGTCTATCCTAATTGGAGTTTGGGTGTAAGCCAAACCGTAATCCCGAAATTGTTGTTGTATCCACAGAACCTGTGAGCAGCAACTACCAGCAGCAACATACTCGGCCTCGCACGTTGACACGACTATCGACGTCTGTTTCTTGCATTGCCAGGATACCAATCTCCCTCCTAGGAACTGACAACCTCCAGTTGTTGATTTTCGCGTCAAGCTGCATCCTCCGTAGTCAGAATCCGTGAACGCCTCCAACTCTAGATCTCCCTCCGCGTGATACCAAAGTCCCAGCTTCGGTTTCGACTTGAGGTATCGTAGAATCCGCTTCACAGCTTTCATATGCATCTCCTTCGGATTCGCTTGAAACCTAGCACAAATACACACAGCAAACATAATGTCAGGTCTTGAAGCAGTTAAATACATAAGTGATCCAATCATGGCCCGATATAATGTCGGATCCACATCGGTATCACTTTCAGTACCCGGTCCGAGATTATGATTCACTTGAATCGACGTGCTGAAATGGGCAGTCAACTTTGTTCCTTCCATCCCGAAACGTTCCAATATGTCATAGACATACTTAGTCTGATGGATAAACATCCCTTCCTTCTTCTGGTCAACTTGGAACCCTAAAAAGAAATTTAACTCTCTCATAGCACTCATCTCGAACTTAGACTTCATCACCTTCTCAAAATCTTTGCACATTTGTTCGTCTGATGATCCAAAGATAATATCATCGACGTACACTTGTACCAAGATAAAGTATTCTCCCTTCCTCTATACAAAGAGAGTACTATCTATCCTACCCCTTTCAAAACCGTTCTCTAACAGATGGTTGGATAGAGTCTCATACCATGCCCTTTGTGCTTGATGCAATCCCTATAGAGCCTTATCTAAGCGATATACTCTATCAGGATATTTTGGATCTGTAAATCCGGGCGGTTGTTCTACATACACCAACTCCTTCACTTTCCCATACAGGAAAGCACTCTTAGCATCTAACTGATATACCTTAAAGCCCTTGAAGGAGGCAAAAGCTAAAAACAACCTAATGGCTTCTAGCCTTGCTACTGGTGCAAAAACCTCGTTGTAATCGATTCCCTCCTCTTGGTTGAAACCCTTTACAACTAATCTAGCCTTGTTGCGCGTGACTATACCCCGATCGTCCCTTTTGCACTTAAAAACCCATTTGGTTCCTATGGCAATTTCCCCTCGAGGTAATGGAACTAACTCCCACACTTCTAGTTTCCTAAATTACGAAAAGTTCTTCTTGCATCGCTTTCAACCCAGGAGTTTATCCTTAAGTGCACCCATTTGCACATTCTTAAGGCTCTAACTTTGCGTATGGAACATGAATAGGAGAACATGGTGTGATATGCCTCGGAGTCGTTTATCATCGATCAACAACACAATGTTGTTATTTAACACAACTCCGAGGTCCTCACACCTCGTTAGGATTTTCCCTATGATTGCTTTCTAATATGGATGGTTTTCTTGTAATCCTTGTAAAGGTCCTACTAACCTGCAAGATCTAATCTAGACGCGGAATCCGTGAACGAGTGCGGAATCCTCGTTGACGGTTAGACGGACAACTCTCAACTAACGGAACACGGAGACTATTAGACGCTGAACGAACGACACACGAACGATCCTACGTACTAATTCTCTCCGAAACGGCACTCACCTAGCTGATAAACTCGAGATCGCCTCTTGCTTAATTCCTCACGAATTCTGCAAAAAGTCTTCTAATTATTCGAGTCAATCCCTAATTATAGACCCTGATTCGAGTCTGTTGTGGGCCAACCTCGAATCTGGCCCAAGGCCCATTCGAGTCTGTCCATATTGACAGTCTCGAATCTAGCCCTCTTTCGAATCTATGGTTACATTAGAATCTATCACAGATTCGAATGTCAACCCATATATAATTCGAATCTAGCCTTTTACATAAACAACTAAGTGTTGAACCTTACGTTATTACTTATGATTGAATTTATCTTTGTACTTTATGTTTGAACTTCTTGTAATACGTTACATCAAGTTCAAACATACAAACACTAATAAATATCAACCATATATAAACATATATATCACACACTTGCTAAAATCACAATGTAGGATCACTTAGACTGCTGTCGTCACACAGGATGTACCAACAGACTCCCCCTTGACGATAGCTTCTAATAATTCACACATTTGATTTAAGAACTTGGTTTATTTATTGATTCAAAACACTACCAGCATACAGACCTTTCTCGACGCATACCTTGACCACATTTTCATACTTACTAGCCTCAGTATCCATATGTGCGTCACTGGAAATCTTACAATTATACAAAATCTGCAGATCTTCTTTAGATAGGTTTACCAGGTGAAGCGGGTCATAGACTCTAAGAATAACATTTTCTTCTAAGTCTTCCATAACCGCTTCCCCAGTTTCCGTGTCAGCATACCACCACTTCAGATTCTTCAGAATATTTTGTGGCATTGGCTTGAGAGGAACCCTCCTAAGACATCTAGCCGGCTTGTAGTGAATCCTCATCCAAGGTCGTCCAGTTAGAGGATCAATACGTGACGGATCCTCAACTCTTCTCCCGACCCTTGGATTCAAACGTTCGAACTTCCTTGATCTCCCTTCCTTTCTTATGATTCTTTCGATTACGCTCGCGTAGGGATCATTGCCAATGTTTATAAGATCTTTCCAAGCTAGCGCAGTGATTTCGATTTTTGGCAGGGAGTTGAACGCTTTTAAAGTTCGCCTCATGTACTGAAGCCCGTCTTTTCTCTTTATTATAAATAGCTGCAGATCTCTGTCAAAGAACCAGCTTAAAATTCGCTCCGACAGCTTCCCAGTACCTGGAACTCTCATTGTCTTTTTAATTGCTGCTTCTTTCTCTTCAGCCCTGAACCATAGCTTTCGTTTTTCTTCATTAGTTAGCTCTCTTGCAGGTTCTTCTGTCGATGGCTGAGGATTCAATGCAACATTAACTATATCTGCATCGACAATTTTATTTCCATCAATCATGTAAGTATCAGTGATAGGATTCTGCTGCACAACTATCTCGTCAGCTTCATCATCCTCATCAGCAAGTATTTCATCATCCGACCGCCAGTCGACTATCTCCTCTGGCACAAACTCCCCTTCTTCCAGCTCTTCATCTTCGTTATCAAAACCTACATCCAGTGGATCATCTTCAAGATCCATGAGCGCTTCAATCATCTCGCTGATCTCAAAGTCTGTAGGCTGTTTAGATGAACTGGCCTCACCTCTTTCTCCTTCGCCTTGACTAGGCTCCCCCTCAACTTGTGTAACTTGAGCTGCAGGAAAATCTACAGACTCAAACTCTTTATTCGCACCGGGATCATCGCCTTCGTGATCATCTCTTCTCTGCACCTCCTGATCTCGGCACGATGTCTCCCCCAGAGCCTGTAAATTTTTCATTAACTGCTCAATTAGGGAGCGCATCGACCTTATCTCAGCCGCCTGATCGCAAACAAAAGTTTTGATTTCTACGTTCTCTTCCTGGACATGCTCCACAATCTTCTTCAAATCGGCATTTTCTTTATCAAGATTTGCATTATGAGTCTGAATTTCTCCGATCGCCTTGGTTAGGCTTAAGATTTGGACATTCTGGAAGTCAACGCGAGCTTTAAGCTGCAGACACCTTTGATTGTCAGTGTATGTGGTCGAGGCAGATGGAATGGACTGTATAGGAGAAGGAATGAATGGTGATGGTATATACGGTTCATCTTGAGGTGGTGGTGGTGATGGAGTGGTGGTTTGAGGTTCCTGATGTTGTGGACTTTCTGGTTGATCTACAGGAGCTGAAGACGATCCTTGCATGAACCTGTGACGTTTGGCCCGTTGCCTTGTCACTAGTTGAGGAACTTCCTCTTCTTCAAAATCAGACTCTTCCAATTCCCTGTTCACGCGCCTCCTCGTACCACCCTCATTTATAATCAATCTTGAACCATAAGTTCCAATTTGAATATCTGGAACTGCAGCTGCCGGAACGTCCGCGGATTCCGAGTCGGATTCCGAGGATGTTAATCCGTCATCTGCCCCTTCTGGCTCGTATTCCTCCACGTCTCTAAAAATATCATCTTCCTCTGCTGGTGGACTAAGCAGCTCACCAACCAGTGCTGCTGCAACGTCTTCATTGGCATGGGGCCCTGCCTCCCAAATTTCATTAAGCGTCTGGCTTAGCTGTTCAGCTTCTCTCGCAATATTTGAGGGCCCAGCTTCTTGAATATTTGAGGGCCCGGCTTCTGTAACTTCTGGTTGCTGGCTTGTCGAAGGCCTGGTTGCCTGAATTTGACTCGCTGCTGGTCTCTGTCGGCGTCTTGGATCACGTGGCCGAGCACGAGGCTGTTGTTGCTGTTGACGTTGCTGTTGTTGTTGCTGTTGACGTTGTTGCTGTTGTTGTTGTTGTGGAAACTCAACGACCCCTGCCCAGTTGGCATTCTCCGGGGCTTGAAAATCCCTATCCACAATAGCTCCGAACAATGGACGAGCAACAGGAACAGCCAATCTTCCTCGGTGTGAGGAACAATCAGCGAAAATCCTTTTGTCCAGGATGGCAACACTCTGAAAGTCATTTGTTATTGGCAAGTTCGGCAAAAAGTGTCTGATCAACATCATAATGAATCTCGGATAGAGCAAGAACTGCTGATTTTCGGGAGCAGATATCTGATGAACAAACTCCGAAAAGATCATCTCTGAAAAACTATATGGGCGATTATACACCATTGCGACAATCCCTGATTGAATCTTCGCGACAATATAGTCAAATCCTGCCTTTTTCGCAGCAAAGCACACCATGAATACATGCGCCAAAAATCGCCATTGTCCTATCAATCCACTTTTCATGTATGACACTTTTGTCAAATCGAGGCTGTACCCCATTCTTTGAAAGGCCGCTTGCCTTATATTCATCGGAAATTCTATAGGACCAGCTTCTTGTTCCTGAGTGCCCAACTGCAGCACTTGACGAATCATATCAGCCGAAAATACTAACGGCTGTCCTTCAATGCGCGTGCGTAGAACTGTCGGAGTGACCGAGCAGTCAACTTACTAGCTGCACATTATGCCATAGTGCATGTCCGATCCTTGATTCAGCTAGAAAATCCAGTATTTCACGGAATCCCTGCACCTCAGGGAGATTCATGTCTGGATTAAGGACCATATTATGTTTAGGAACAAAAGCGCGAACTGCCATATCTGCACAATAAATAAAACTGTTAGAGTCATTAAAAATCAATAAACTTGTTTAAATTCAAATTTGTTTTATTTTGTACCTTTTTAAATACAAAATCTAACACAATTAAATTTCCACAAGTTTAATAAAATTTAAATTAATCAAAATAAATAAAGTACAGATTCGAAAATAACAGATTCGAAGTGTCCATATTCTAGTGTAATGGACAGATTCGAAAAGTCCTTCTTCGAGTCTAATGGACAGATTCGAATATCATGGTCATCTCGAATCTAAAGACAGATTCGAGAAACCCATGAACAGATTCGAATGTCCTTGAACAGACTCGAAGCCCCGACGTCTGAATTTTCAACTAAAACCCACGATTTTAACCATTTTGAACTTGGTAAATCACATACATTAGTTCAACTAGGTTCTAATCAATGATTTATGCCCTTAATTTGATATTTTATAGGTCCAAACTTAGTTATTTAGCAAAAACCCTATTTTGACCCATAAAACTTCAAAATTTGATGTTTTAGCCTAAAATTGTGTATAAAACTATACAAATCTTGTACAATCCGGTTGATTATACCTAGAAGTGTCTGTAGAATCGAACACAACGTCTTCAAAGTCGACAAAATGTCGTTTAGGAGAGAAACGGTAGACTCGAGAACAGATTCGAAATCTCCAATATAGATTCGAGAGTATAGATTCGAAAACAGTAAGTAGTAAATGACTTCACTGTGGACCTATTTATACAACCAACCTTCGAGTCTAAGTGTAGATTCGAATCTACTGACAGATTCGAAGTCTTACTGCTTCGAGTCTGTCTTAGATTCGAAACCACCAATACTTAGAAAAATTTTCGAAAATTTTGAAATAAATTCAACTTTTCCAACTTTTTTCTACGGTATCGTGTAACCAGATAAACTATGCCAACTCTTTTACCCTAAGCAACAGATATTTCGCGCAATGTTTAATTTATTCAACTTTGAATGCACCCTCAGTAACTTTTGACCTTTTACCTAAGTAAAAATTAAACTAAACTAAAATAAAATAAAATAAAATAAAATAAAGTAAGGTAAAATTTTGACCAAAAATTTAATCTAGACTTAAGAAAAATTTACAATCTAAGCTAAATACTTAACAACATATTTTTGATGAGTATAGTCTAAGAAAGGTTCAATCAGATAGCGATGTCTGATACTAACTTTCAGTACTTAAACTTTCACACTTAGGAATTTTTGATTCCTTTGATTGTTTGTTGTGACATACCTATTTAGCCGATTGTTGGTATTTTACCCCGTTAAACATTCTACATTTCGGAATATCCCTTGGCCTTTTTATTTATCAGGAAATTATCTTACGTGACTCAGACATAGACTAACTTTTATGATCAAGGCACACAGATAAAGATTCTAACTTGTTGGTATTTGCAAACTTTCTTTAAAAGACAAACATCGGACACAGGTCTGTATTTTCATACAACAAAGTGTCTTAGTTCGCCTTAAGGTTTTCTTTTAAAGTTAGCAGATAGCGGTGACAGGTCTGTACTGACGTACAACAAAGCGACATGTCTGCTAACCCGAATCTAAACAGAGACAACAGGTCTGTACTTACGTACAACAGAGTTGCATGTTTTCGACTCTCAGTTTTACATGATATTTCTATTCTTCCATTTTCAGATGTATTTGATGTTGCCATACATCCCCAGAAAGTTTGCATACCTCATTTAGACTCAATGTTTGTATGTCTTGTACATAAAAATTAAGACCGATTGGTCATATATCTAAGTTAGTGACACGCTTGACTATTTCTAGAATATTTTATTAGCCTTGAGATTCCCTATATGTATTATGCCTACCAACACATCAAACTAAGTAAAGTATAACACTTAGGATTTAGTTGCATTATGTGTGAAAGCCTAAATACTTAGAGTCTGTAACGACGGTGCTAATTTTCGTCACTTTGAACCTATGAATCTAAGACTTAACTCCTTTTCTGATATTCTCTTTTTTTTGTATTTTTGTAATTTTCTCTCTTTTTTCTTTTGTTTTTCATAAGAAAAAGTAGTAAAATAAGCTAACCTACTAACTTACTAAAAATAGAAACTTACTAAAATTAGAAACTTACTAAAATTAGAAACTTACTAAAAATAGAAACTTTCCTAAATTAGCAGACTACAGTAAAGAAAGAAATATTACGACTCTAAAAGAAAATAAACTTACTACTACTAAGGTCAAATTACTCTGGGTTGCGCATTCCATTTAGTTGAATTAAATACTCAAACCGTGACTTATCAAACGCTTTGGTAAACAAATCCGCATTATTATCTTCTGTTGCCACCTTTACCAGTTTGATTAAGTTCTTTTCAGCACAATCACGAATAAAATGATGCCTAATGTCTATGTGCTTTGTTTTATTGTGTTTAACTGGATTATTCGTTATAGCAATTGTAGATTGATTGTCTATCCTAATTGGAGTTTGAGTGTAAGCCAAACCGTAATCCCGCAATTGTTGTTGTATCCACAGAACCTGTGAGCAGCAACTTCCAGCAGCAACATACTCGGCCTCGCACGTTGACACGGCTACCGACGTTTGTTTCTTGCATTGCCAGGACACCAGTCTCCCTCCTAGGAACTGACAACCTCCAGTCGTTGATTTGCGCGTCAAGCTGCATCCTCCGTAGTCAGAATCCGTGAATGCCTCCAACTCTAGATCTCCCTCCGCGTGATACCAAAGTCCCAGCTTTGGTTTCGACTTGAGGTATCGTAGAATCCGCTTCACAGCTTTCATATGCATTTCCTTCGGATTCGCTTGAAACCTTGCACAAATACAAACAGCAAACATAATGTCAGGTCTTGAAGCAGTTAAATACATAAGTGACCCAATCATGGCCCGATATAAAGTCGGATCCACATCGGAATCACTTTCAGTACCCGGCCCGAGATTGTGATTCACTTGAATCGGTGTGCTGAAGTGGGCAGTCAACTTAGTTCCCTCCATCCCAAACCGTTCTAATATGTCATGGACATACTTAGTTTGATGGATAAACATCCCTTCCTTCTTTTGGTCAACTTGTAACCCTAAAAAGAAATTCAACTCCCCCATAGCACTCATCTCGAACTTAGACTTCATCACCTTTTCGAAATCTTTGCACATCTGTTCGTCTGATGATCCAAAAATGATATCATCGACGTACACTTGTACCAAGATAAAGTGTTCACCCTTCCTCTTCACAAATAGAGTACTATCTATCCTACCCCTTTCAAAACGTTTTCTAAAAGATGGTTGGATAGAGTCTCATACCACGCCCTAGGTGCCTGATGTAATCCATAAAGAGCCTTATCTAAGCGATATACTCTATCAGGATATTTTGGATCTGTAAATCCGGGCGGTTGTTCTACATACACCAACTCCTTCAGTTTCCCATACAGGAAAGCACTCTTAACGTCCAGTTGATATACCTTAAAGCCTTTGAAGGAGGCAAACGCTAGAAACAACCTAATGGCTTCCAGCCTTGCTACTGGTGCAAAAACTTCGTTGTAATCGATTCCCTCCTCTTGGTTGAAACCCTTTACAACTAATCTCGCCTTGTTGCGCGTGACTATACCCCGATCGTCTCTCTTGCACTTAAAAACCCATTTGGTTCCTATTGCAATCTCCCCTCGAGGTAACGGAACTAACTCCCACACTTCTAGTTTCCTAAATTGTGAAAGTTCTTCCTGCATCGCTTCAACCCAGGAGTTGTCCTTAAGTGCCATTTGCACATTTTTGGGCTCTACTTGCGATATGAAACACGAATATAGACATGTGTGATATGCCTCGGAGTCGTTTATCATCGACAACAACACAGTGTTGTTATTTACACTACTCCGAGTCCTCACACCCTCGTTAGGATTTCCTATGATATTATCTATTGGATGGTTCTTGTTAATCCTAGAGGTCTCTATTTCATCTACCCTTAGATTATCTCCTAAGTTGGATCCTATTTCACCTAAAGGGGGAACAGGCTCAGCTTCTACATTTTCCTCCTCACGGACGTTTTCCTCAGAGTTAGAACTTGAAGCTTGAGTCTGATTCTCAGTGTTAGGTGTCTCTTGATCAGCAACTTCTGGAGATCCATCTACAGTCGCAGTAGGCTCGGACGTAGATTCGAACGTGGTCCTTGGAAAGATTTGGCCATCGTCGTTCAGATGCAGCGTCGCCAAGTCCTTCTCGATTGTACCTGCATTATCATCCAGAGGAATGTTAAATGACTCAAATAACTTATCATAGTCAAATATCCATTCCGGACCAGTTTGGGGTTCATGTGTATAACTTGAGACTTCAACATTATACACAATCTCCACAGTACCAGTTGTTTTGTTAAACACCCGTTTGTTTGGTGAGTTTGGCACATAACCTAGGAAGTATCCTTCGTCAGCCTTTTCACCAAACTTCGGTTGATGTTTTGTTCTTAAAAGTGTGCATGGTACTCCAAACGGATCGAATCCAGTTAAGTTAGGTGGCCGTTTATTCAAAATTTCATAGCATGTTTTGTTCAATGATTTGACTGAAAGGACTCGGTTTAAAATGTGGCACGCGGTATTCACTGCCTCCCCCCAAAACATGGTAGGAAGCTTTGAATCCGAAAGCATAGTCCTTGCAGCCTCAATCAAAGTTCTATTTTTACGTTCGGCCACCCCATTCTGTTGAGGTTCATATGGTGCACTGAATTGATGCACTATGCCCTTTGATAGGCAATATACACCAATTACAGTGTTTTTGAATTCAGTTCCATTATCACTACGAATATATTTAACCCTAGTTCCGTATGAGTTCTCCACTTGGTCCAAGAACCCGATGAGCCTTGCAGCCGTCTCGTCCTTCGTACCTAAAAAGAAAACCCAAGAAAAACGTGAGTAATCGTCGGTGATAACTAAGCAGTACCAACTACCTCCAATACTCCTTTTGTTGATTGGGCTGAAAAGGTCCATGTGCAACAGATCAAATGTTGAGGCTATGGAATTCTGCTTCTTGGACTTGTGTGTCTTCTTGTGTTGTTTGCCCTTCATGCAAGGTAGACACTTATCCTTGAACTGAAAACTTTTCATGGGCACACCCTGCACCAGTCCATTCTTCGTTATGTAATTCATCTTTCTCAGGTGCAGGTGAGCCATGCGTCTGTGCCACAGTACGGAGTCCGTCTCTGAAGCTTTTGATAGTAAGCAGATCGGACCCATCGAAGTATCTGGCTTGTTCATATCGAGCATGTACAAGTCATTCTTCCTTGGCGCCCGCATCAATATCCAATCTTCAGGTATCTTGAATCCAGGCTTTAGCACTAACGCCTCAGTGTCAGTAAATAACACCGAGTTCTTCTTATCACAGATTTGAGATACACTAATGAGATTATGAACCAGTTTATCAACGTGATAAACTTGATCCAATGTAATCGTCCCATTAGTGACTTCTCCAGTTCCAGTGATATTTCCTCCTTTGTTGCCCGCGAATGATACAAATCCCCTATTACCCCCCTTGAAGTCTGTGAGAAGACTTCTTTCCCCCGTCATGTGCCTGGAGCAACCACTGTCGACGAACCACTTGTTGTTTGGACCGGTAGTTATCTCCTGCACATGAAAGAAAAATAGGTTAGTTATCACGGGGAACCCAAGCCATGACTGACTTGGTAATACCATTCTCGTCCACATACGTGAACTCTTTCAAGTACCCATCTCGCCGTTCAGGTGACTTGGGCTTTTGAACTGAATTCTGTTGTGGTGCCGAGTGATTTAAGTTCACTCTTTGCCTTGGTGTAGGCATTTGTTGTGGAGCTCTAGAATAATTTCTATTATATGCCATTTCTGACTGTGATCCTTGAGCTCTTACCGGTGCATATTGTCTAACTGGAGTATGAGACCTAACTGGAGTGTGTGACCTGCTAGGTGTGGTGCTCCTATAGACTTGCTGTGGTGCTGACCTAGATTGATTTGTGACACGATTCGGTGAATTTGTTCTAATCACTTCCTTTGGTCCAACCTTAACCGGTGTGTTTT
>JAANYP010004556.1:0-75966 GCA_020465985.1 Centrapalus pauciflorus | reverse complement strand
CTCATCAACCCTTATATTATCTCCTAAGTTAGATCCTATTTCACCTAATGGGGGAACAGGCTCAGCTTCTACATTTTCCTCCTCATGGACGTTTTCCTCAGAGTTAGAACTTGATGCTTGAGTCTGATTCTTAGTGGTAGGTGCTTCAGGAACATCGACTTCTGGAGATCTATCTACAGTCGCAGTAGGCTCGGATGTGGATTCAAACGTAGTCCTCGGAAAGATATGGCCATCGTCATTTAGGTGCAACGTCGCCATGTCTTTTTCGATTGTACCTGCATTATCATCCAAAGGAATGTTAAATGACTCAAACAATTTATCATAGTCAAATATCCATTCCGGACCAGTTTGGGGTTCATGTGTATAACTTGTGACTTCAATATTATACACAATCTCCACAGTACCACTTGTTTTGTTAAAAACCCGTTTGTTTGGTGAGTTCGTCACATAACCTAGGAAGTATCCTTCGTCAGCCTTTTCACCAAACTTCGGTTGATGTTTTGTTCGTAAAAGAGTGCATGGTACACCAAATGGTTCGAATCCAGTTAAATTAGGTGGCCGTTTATTCAAAATTCCATAGCATGTTTTGTTCAAAGATTTGACTTTAAGGACTCGGTTTAAAATATGGCACGCGGTATTCACTGCCTCCCCCCAAAACATGGTAGGAAGCTTTGAATCCGAAAGCATAGTCCTTGCAGCCTTAATCAATGTTCTATTTTTACGTTCGGCCACCCCATTTTGTTGAGGTTCATATGGTGCACTGAATTGATGCACTATGCCCTTTGATAGGCAATATACACCAATTACAGTGTTTTTGAATTCAGTCCCATTATCACTACGAATATTTTTAACCCTTGTTCCGTAGGAATTTTCCACTTGGTCTAAGAACCCGATGAGCTTGGAAGCCGTCTCGTCCTTTGTACCTAAAAAGAAAACCCAAGAAAACCGTGAGTAATCGTCAGTGATAACTAAACAGAACCAACTACCTCCGATACTCCTTTTGTTGATTGGGCCGAAAAGGTCCATATGCAACAAATCGAATGTTGAGGTTATGGAGTTCAGCTTCTTGGACTTGTGTGTCTTCATATGATGCTTGCCCTTCATGCACGGTAGACACTTGTCCTCGAACTGAAAGCTCTTCATTGGCACACCCTGCACCAGTCCATTCTTCGTGATGTAGTTCATCTTTCTTAGGTGCAGGTGAGCCATGCGTCTGTGCCACAGTACCGATTCCTTCTCCGAAGCTTTGGATAAAAGACAGATTGGCCCCATCGAAGTCTCCGGCTTGTTCATATCCAGCATGTACAAGTCATTCTTCCTTGGCGCCCGCATCAATACCCATTCTTCAGGAATCTTGAATCCCGGCTTTAGCACTAACGCCCAGTGTCAGTGAACAACACTGAGTTCTTCTTATCACAGATTTGAGATACACTAATGAGATTGTGAACCAGTTTATCAACGTGATAAACTTGGTCCAACTTGATTGTCCCATTAGTGACCACTCCGGTACCCGTGATATTTCCACCCTTGTTACCCGCGAATGATACGAATCCCCGATTCCCACCATTGAATTCTGTAAGTAGACCTCTTTCCCCTGTCATGTGTCTGGAGCATCCACTCTCGACGAACCACTTGTTGTTTGGACCTGTGGTAATCTCCTGCACATGAAAGAAAATAGGTTAGTTATCACGGGGAACCCAAGCCATAACTGACTTGGTTATACCATTCTCGTCCACATACTTGAACTCTTTCAAATACCTATCTCTCCTTTCAGGTGACTTGGGTCTTTGAACTGGAGTCTGTTGTGGTGCCGAGTGATTTAAGTTCACTCTTTGCCTTGGAGTAGGCATTTGTTGTGGAGCTCTAGAATAATTTCTATTATATGGCATTTCGGACTGTGATCCCTGAGCTCTTACCGGTGCATACTGTCTAACTGGAGTATGAGACCTAACTGGAGTGTGTGACCTGCTAGGTGTTGTGCTCCTATAGACTTGTTGTGGTGCTGACCTAGATTGATTAATGACACGATTCGGCGAATTTGTCCTAATCACGTCCTTTGGTCCAACCTTAACCGGTGTGTTTTTCACAACTTGTTTGGGTGCGGCCTGCACAGCTTTCTCGGTACTTTGAGAACTACTGGTGCTCGCCACACTGGTTGAGGGCTTAACAGGTGTTGGATTCACTGTCTTAGGTGTAACATCGGCTTTCCTAAGTGGACAGTGAGAAGCAACATGCCCCTTCTCGTGACATCTAAAGCAAGACATCTTATCTATGGACTTTTTGTGTGTTCCCTTAGATCTAGGTGTCTCACTAGTGTCTATTTCCTTTGGTACATCTATGGTGACTGGCTCATCCTCCTGATCAGCCCAGACAATTTTCTGTTTTCCTGCAGGTGTTTCACTAGAGGAAGACACAAATTTGACTTTCTTAACCTTGACGGTTGTGTCAGCCACCTTAGGTGGATTTTCTACTATAGGCTCTGGTGTCGGTGTAGGTAGGTCCTCTAAGTCTACTGATTTGTCAGTTTTCTCCTGAGGCTGAGGCACATAGTTTGCATTGAAAGGTGGAGGAATTTCGTGAAATCCTAGACCTACGGGCTTCTTAGACTGTCTTTGGGCATCTAAAACTTTCCCTAGGTTTAGGCTCGAATTCCTAAACTTTTCCAACTTGCTATTCGCCTCTGCTACCTTTACCTTTGTTTCAGCTAGCTCTATGTCCTTGTCCTTAAGGCTTTTGGTCAAGGCCTCTACGTGCTCATACATAAGCTCTATCCTAACACACTGCTCACTCTTTTTGTCTTTTAGAACTATTACGTCTTGAGCATCAGCCTTAAGCTTTTCTTTAAGATCTTGCTTGATATCGTTTAGGCTAGCGTTTTCAATTTTTAAATTCTCATTTTGAGCAGTTATGGTTTTATGTGATTCTAAGACTAGATTTAACCTATCGTTAGAATTAACACACAACGCACATAATTCACGAAAAAGAGAGTAAGTCAGACTAACCTTTGAGTTATCAGACTCCACGTTGGCCATCTGAGCAGCAAACTCTAGCACTGTCTGATCATTCGCCTTCTCTACCCACATCGGACTGCTGTCCCGTGTGGTCTGCTCGTCCCCATCACACCCAGTTTCTGTGACTTCAGCCATGAAGGCTCTAGCATTCGACTCAGGATGTGAACTCCAGTCATACGTACCATCTAGCTGTCTGTCTGAAGTGACATTGGATAGTAGACCCGCTAGGTTGGCTTGACCAGATGATGAACTTGGAAGATATCGTTGTTGGGACTGATTTTGGAACTGTCCCTGAAGCTGAATCTGTCCTTGGTATGTCTCCACCTTCGGTCTCTGACACTCCCTGGCGAAGTGTCCCAGTCCTTGACAGTTGTAGCATTTTACTTTGGACTTATCAAATCCTATCCCCTTGTTATTCATCTGCAGATTCCTCCCAGTTCTTTTAATGAATCTCTTAACCCGTTGGGTTACCATGGCCAGTTGCCATTTAAGAGACATTTCCTCAAGATCATCAGGGTCGATCTGATCATAGTCCTCGTCCCAGAGAGCAGGATCGTTAATCTTCCCTTGAACACAATTCCCGTATGCGGCCACAAAAGAAGCAAGTAGATTCAAATGTTCTTCCGCTGATTTTGCGCTCATGGGCATCTTCGAGTAGCTCTGAGATGTCGATGCCTGTTGTACTTGAGGCTGCGGTTCTTCCGATCTTCCTAATCCTAAGAACGCGCGATTTAATGTGTCATCAGTCTCTGCTGGTGACGACGTTTCTCCAGTGAAAAACGCTGTAGCAGTCTTCGGTTCGGCTGTCGCTGAAGGTTTTGATGTCTTTCCAAAATACATTGCTGGATTCTGGACTTGTTCGTAATCAGTTTCGGCCTTCAGTAGCTCGAAGTGATATGCCTGCAACGTTCCCACAATGTCATCCAGAGATTGAGAATAATACTTGTCCTCGTTCAGCTTGATCATTGCCACGTACATAGCCCATTTGGCTGGTAAGGCATCAAGAAGCTTGTTGTTCTTGTCAGTATCAGTAAACTCAATCCCGTGACTTTCAAGTTCCGTCAATAGATGATAGAACCGGGTGATGATATCATCCAGCTGTTCATCCTTTAACGCCTTGAAAATGGCAAACTGTTGTTTTAACAGTTTTGTACGCTTTCTCCGAACTCTAGGATTACCCTCACACCTCTTCTCTAGAGACTCCCAAAGTTCTTTTGACGTCTTTTGAGTCCTGAATGTGTGCAGTATATCCTGAGGCAAAGCCATTCGGATCAGTGAGAAAGCTTTGTTTTCGGCTTCATACAATTTCTTGTCATCCTGCTTCATCATTTGGTATGACAAGACCTTCTGACGGCCTTCAACTTCGGACACTGGTGGAATATACCCTTCGTCGATACATACCCACATGCGCATGTCATTAAAACGCACGAAATCGGTAAACCGATCTTTCCACCAGTAATAATCTTCGACTTTCATCAGCTTAGGCGGTGCGTTTGCCTTCCAGACCTCCTGGTCCATTTCTAGGAATTTTTGAAGATTAGACATCTTTTCGAAAGTAATTGAATTGACCTTAATTAATTTAATTCGAAACTAATGTGAATTAATTCCTTCGAATCTAGGTAGATTCGAATGTAATCAGATTCAATTTATTTGGGATTAAATTCGATTAAGTGTTATAATCCAATTAAACTCGAAATTATGTCAGATTCGAAAAGTCCTTAGATTCGAAGATAGACAAACTCGAAACAACAGATTCGAAACCCTTCTCGATTCTATAACTAAACTCGAATTAAACTCGAAACTAGGTAGACTCGAGACCCTATTCGAATGTAGCAACAAACTCGAAATAGATTCGAAACCCTCTGTATCAGACACGAAAGGAGCGGATTTTGGTTAGACTCGAGACTAAGTGTAACCCTAATTACCCCTATTAGATTCAAGCGCCGCAAACTCGAAAAACGGCTAACACTTTGATTTTTTGACGTTTTGCAGATTAAATCAGTATTTTTCCAACGAAAAATAATGATTTCGATCAAAAACGTGAAAAACCACAAAGTATTTTCCGAATAAGAATTTGCTAAGCTTGAAAACACGATTTTGAGAGAAAAACCGTCCAACTAGCGTCAAGAAACCTAGAATGTATCTAGATGAACACGAAGAACACCAAGAACAATCCGTAGGCTCTGATACCACTTGTAAGGTCTACCACTACGAGATCTATCTAGACGCGGAGCCGTCAACGAGTGCGGAATCCTCATTAACGGGTAGACGGAAACAACTCTCAACTACGAAACACGGAGACTATCAGAGGCTGAACGAACGACACACGAACGATCCTACGAACTGATTCTCTCCAATAGAACACACACCAAGCTGATAAACTCGAGATCGCTTTATGCTTAATCCCTCACGAATTCTGCAAAAAGTCTGATAATATCTCGAGTCTATCCCTAATTATAGACCCTGATTCGAGTCAGTTATGGGCCAAACTCGAATCTGGCCCAAGGCCCATTCGAGTTTGTCCACAATGACACACTCGAATCTGGGCTCATTCGAATCTATGGCTACATTCGAATCTATCACAGATTCGAATGCCAAGCCTTAAATAAATTCGAATCTAGCATTTCACATAAACAACTAAGTGTTGAAACTTATGTTATTAACTTATGCTTGAATTAATCATTGAACTTTATGTTTGAACTTCTTGTAATACGTTATATCAAGTTCAAACACACATTCAATAACTCACAAACATACATAAACATATATATCAAACACTAGATAATTTCCAATATCTTGAATATTACTTAAACCAAAATGTTAGATCGCTTAGACTGCTATCGTCACACAGGGTGTACCAACAATAAACTCGAAATCGCTTAATGCTTAATCACTCTCGAATTCTGCAAAAAGTCACATAATCTTTCGAGTCTATCCCTAATTATAAAGGCTAATTCGAGTCTGTCATGGGCCAAACTCGAATCCGGCCCAAGGCCCATTCGAGTTTGTCCTCACTGACATTCTCGAATCTGCCTAAGTGAGCATATTCGAATCTGTCTAACTGGCCCATTCGAATCTGACCTAGATTCGAATCTTGGTCCTTAGACATTTCGAATCTACAATTTAACATAATTAACTAAGTATTGAAACTTATGTTTTTACCTTATGATTGATTTTATCTTTGATCTTTATGTTTGAACTTCTTGTAATACGTTACATTAAGTTCAAACACACAAACAATAATAAATATCAACCATATATAACCATATATATATCTAATACTTGCTAAACCACAATGTTGGATCACTTAGACTGCTATCGTCACACAGGGTGTACCAACACACTGTTCATTAAGAAGGTGAAATCTGATATTATGCTTGTTCAAATTTATGTGGATGATATAATATTTGGTTCTACCAATGAGCAGTTATGCAAGAATTTTTCATTACTCATGAAATCCAAATATGAGATGAGTATGATGGGAGAACTTACTTTCTTTTTAGGATTACAGGTTAAACAAACCTCAACTGGAATTTTTATAAATCAAAGAAAGTATACTTTAGATCTATTGAAAAATTTTAAATTTGATCAAAGTTCTCCTATTAAAACCCCAATGGCAACCAATGTAAAATTGGATGCTGATACCAGTGGCAAAGCTGTTTCAGTAACAGCTTAGAGAGGTATGATTGGGAGCTTGCTGTACTTAACTGCTAGTAGACCTGATATTATGTTTGCCACCTGTCTGTGTGCTAGATTCCAAGATGATCTAAAGGAATCTCATCTAGCTGCTGTTAAGAGAATCTTCAGATTCCTGAAGGGTACACCAGGTTTGGGTCTTTGGTATCCCAAAGACTCCAACCTTGAACTAACAGGTTATTCAGATTCTGATTTTGTAGGCTGTAGGCTAGATAGGAAAAGCACAACAGGTGGATGTCAACTCCTTGGTGGTAAGTTGATAAGTTGGTGTAGCAAGAAGCAGAACTCAGTGTCTACTTCTACTGCTGAAGCTGAGTACATTGCTGCTGGTAGCTGCTGTGGGCAGATTCTGTGGATGCAGCATCAGCTTGAAGATTATGGGCTTGTGTATAGGAAAATTTCTATTCTGTGTGATAACACAAGTGCCAAAGCCATTTCCAACAATCCAGTATTTCATTCAAGAACAAAGCATATTGATGTTAGAAATCACTTCATCAGGGATCACATTCAGAAAGGTAATGTGGAGGTAAGTTTTATTTCCACAAATGAATGCAGACATTTTCACCAAACCTCTTGATGAAACAAGGTTCAATTACCTTGTCAGCAAGCTGGGCATGTTAAACAAAAGTGGCTAAGTGTCCTCAAAGGTCTAAGACTTTGTATGTCTCACACTGCTCAAGTTTCTCAGAACAGCTTAGACAGAACAGGCTATGCATGTTTTGTACTTAGCCATTTTTCTGAAATCCTTGAACAACTTGAACATACAACAGGCTGAACAAAAACAGTTTACTCGTCTAGCCTGCTCTGATGGTCCATTCTTCACTCTGCTCATTCCCTCACACTGATTTACAAGACATTGTCTTGTAACCTGCTCAGCTATTGAACACAACTTGTTCCTACATAGTTGAACAGGCTGAGGGAACAGCTTGAAGAATGCACAGCTTGTGATGACCCTGCTCATCACAGGTTTGACCAACAGCTTAGACCAACAGTTTTTTTTAATTACCTTTCTTCACAATTAAGTTACTTAATTTCTGTTTTTATTTAACTTAATTACTGCGGATAATGTGGGTTACGTGTGTTAGTGATTAAAAAGGGATCAAGTGGTCTGACAAACGGTCTGGCATGGACAACCGTTCCGTTTTTCTGTTAACGACTTTTTCAAATCAAACCGCCCAAATGCTTCTCTCTCATACCCTCTCACATTCAAATCCTATAAATACCTCATACTGTTTCATCTTCGTCTTCCTCACTACTATCATCAACCTTCTAAGAACCCTAAAAATTCGACTAAGTGTCTTGTGCTTCTTCTACTTTCCCTACTCTCGAAATGGCTCACAGAAACAACCCCTTCCTACCAGTCTTTGTTGGTGATGATGTGCAGAAACATTCATCGGTCACCACAATGCTAACCCTCAAACCCACAAACTACATTTCCAACCTCATAATCCCCAAAAACTATGTGGGGAAAGGTTATGATCAAATGGTGGAGTTTTTGACAGTTCATCCGTTGAACTATGCTGTGACTGCTACTCCTGGTGTCCTGTACCAGGAGGTGGTGTACGAGTTCTCGTACACTTGTGCCTACAAACCCAACACCAAAGTCATCAAGGGGACTATTCTCAATGGGACTCGGACCATTGAGATTACTGCTGATCTTCTCAGGGAGGTTCTTCATCTGCCCATTGTTGATTCATATGACATGCTCAAGCCTGAAAATGAGCAAATGGGAAATTTGCTACGCTTCTGTGGTGTAGCAGAACCCAAAATTGGAGCAACGCTGTACAGGAAGGAGTTGTCTCCTACCTACAGCTTTCTGTTTGCCTCAGTGATGATGAGCTTCAGCAGCAAGGTTGGTTCATTTGACTAACTGAGCCGTGATGAAGTCCCAATAGTTCTACAGCTGGTGGATGAGACTACAATTGATATGGTGCAGAAAGAGCCAAGACCAGCTGCTGTTCGATACCCCAGGTTTCTGAGCCTCATTTTCAGACACATTTGTGGTGAGCACCTATACAACTCTCAGCCCTTACTTCATACTGCTGCATTCCCTGTAATAGGAAATAGAGTTTTTTACACTGCTGTTCTTCCAAATGAACCTCCTCTGTCTACACCTATGAGGAGGTTGTTAGGATTAGTGGAAGGACCCTCTGCTGTGAGGGTGGATCCAGAAGCTGCTCCTCCCAAGAAAAAATCCAAAGCCAGGTCCAAACTTGTTAAGAGGACCCTGGCAGCTACTGAAGCTGGGCCTGTGCAAAAGAAGGCCAAAACAGCTCAGTCTGAGTTTGCACTCTTAGCATCTGTGGCTGAGGGGGAGCAGACTCCTCACCCTGGGTCATCTGTTGACCCTGAAGCCTTTGTGGCTGGTGCCTCTGTGGCACCTGAGACCATGGAATAGGCGAACCCAACTGTTCCTGACCCAGTCTCACACCCTGTCCAAACAGATCCTCTCCCCTCCCCTCAATCACCAACTTCCTCCATCCTCTACCACCGCAAAAGAAAATCAGCCCAATCAACCAGCTCCTCTGTTCCCTCCCAACAGGGTTCAGTTGTAAGAGAAGCCACCTCTGCTGCCTCTCCTATATTGGGAGAAGGTTCAGCACCATTGGAGCATGCTTCACTCCAACCTGAGTCCACCCAGAGTCAGCCTAAACCCTCTGGTTCCTCCCAGCAGGGACCAGTTGTACAAAAGGAGATAACCACCTCACCAATTCCAGCCTCCCAACAGGCTGAGAATATTGAAAGACAGGAGCCCTCTTCACTCCATACTGAGTCCACACTGTCCCCCACTCAAACTTCTTTACTCTCTGAGTCTGCACGAGGTGCCCACTCTGTTGGTATAGACCAATCAGCAGCTCAGCCTCCAATTTCTGCTCCCCATGATACAGCTGTTCTACACCAAACAGCTGTTAAGGGACCACCAACTCAAGCTGATGAACCTCAGGGATCATACCATCCCTTTGGTGAGGCTGCTCCTTCTATGCACATTCCATCAGCAGGTTTCACCACTGCTGATGTTGAAATGCATATCCCATCTCCCCATGATGAGGTGCTTTTACACCAAGGCACTACAGAGGGAACAAACACTGGTCTTCATGAAGGTGCTGCAACACAAGCAACATCTGAAAGGCCCCCAACATCAACCCCTTCTGCTGATGAAGCAACTACAGCCGCTGCTGAGGGACCCTTTGACCCCTCCAAGCTGGGCCATATTACTTTTGCCCAGGCTATGGAGCTTCTCTCCTATGTTCCTCTTCCCTCTCCCTCACATCCTCATACACCAGCCTCATCATCATCTTCTCCATCCACCCAATCTAAACAGTCCACCCATACACCTCCATCTCCTAAAGACCTGCCTTTGAAGTATCAGCTTTCTCTGCTGACCAACAAAGTTGGTTCTTTGGAAACTACTATGACCTCTCTACCCTCTATTATTTCAGACTCTGTGTCTGAACAGCTTAAGGGCTTCTTTGATTTGTTCAATGATTCCTTCCCTGCCACTCCACAAACAGATAATTCTCCACAGCTGCTTGCACTCACTGCACAGCTGCAAAATGTGTCAACTTCCCTCTCCTCCATTCTTTCACTGCAACAGGACTCTGTGTCCTCAATGACAGCTATTTCTCAACAGCTGTCATCTCTCCTAACTTCTTGCAACACTACTCTTCCTAATATTCTGGCCAGCTTGAACACCCTCATTAGCTCCCTATCCAATTCTGTGTCATCAAACCTTGCTGATGTGCAAGATTCTCTCGAATTACATCTTGCACAGCTTCAAAGTTTGCTGTTCACAGCTTCTGATAGGCAAAATATTGTTAAGCAGACCTCCCTTGTTGATACCCAATCCTCTTCTCTTCAAACCTGTCTTACCTAGCTTGCAGAAGTGAGGGACAACTTGGCATTCTTAGTGAATAGCCTTGCTGGCTCCAGACCTGCTGGCAAGCCTGCTGACTTTGTGTCTTCAGGCAGACCAGGTGTTGAAGGTGCTGGTACATCTCCTTCAAAGGGGGAGAAGTCATCTGCCTCGATGACTAAGTCTAAGGGGGAGAAAACTTCTTCTCCTAAAGAGAAATCAGTGCTTGCAACACTCACTGGTCAACCAGCAGGAGCTTTGACAGGTACACTGGAGGGTGCCTCCCACGCTGCTCAGCCTACTCAGGCTGAAACTCCAAACCCTGCTCAGTCTAAGGGGGAGGAACTTATGTCTGAGGACAGTCCAAGCAGCAGAAGGAGGCATCTGATCTCACAAGAAGAAGAAGAGGAGGAGGAGGAAAGTCCTGAAGCTGCTATCACTATAGCAGCTAAAGGAAAAGAAAAAGCAGCAACTGATCCCCAACAACAGAAAGCAGCAGAGATCAAATTTCACAAAGCCAGGGCCAAAGAAATGGGTCTTCCTATGCACAAATATTTTGAGTTTAGAGAAGAACAGCTTCAAGCCCTGGAAGCTCTAAGAAAAGAAGAAGAATCTGCAAAAGCTGCTAAGTCTTTTGCACTTCAAGAGGCAAGGAAAGTAAAAATGTCCTCTCTTGTTGTGCAAAAGAAAATTTTGGAAGCTGCTAAGGGATCAGAAGAAGAGAAGGAAGCTGAAAAAGAAACAGGTGCTCTGGTCTTAGTGACCAAAACTTCAGTGCCTTCTGCAAGAGCTCAATTTCACTTTGACAACCTGGCAAGAAGAAAATTTCAAGATGTTGCTGATAGAAGACTTGCTAAGGAGGCAATTGTCAAAGTTGTGCCCATTTCAAGAAAAGGCAGTCAGTGGAAATTAAAAATAACCAGAATGGGTGCAGCAGGCCCAGATTTAGAAACATATGACTTCGTTGACGTTGCACAAATGGGGTAGAGAGAATGGATTGAGCTGGCAGTTGCTCTGAGTGAGTCTAAGTCTGAAACTGCTAAGACTATCAGAGCGTATGTGAAGAAGCTTATGGAGAGAGTAAAGAATCTTGGCCTGATCTCCAAAGAAGTAAGTGAAGGTGTCTATGTGACACAACCAAAAATAAAGGCCAGGAGGACAAGGAAGGACACTGAGATGGAACAACTCCTCTTCCTGATAGAACAAGGTGACTATGCTATTGAGATGAAAGGAGTTGATCACAGCCTGCCTAGTGGAATTGAGTTTGAAGATTGGAAGATCATTGAAGAGCCTAAGCTGGGGGCATTTTTTGTAGATCCCTTAACTTAGAAGAAATGCTTTCAGAGAGCATCAGATCTATACAAGGTGGATCTAAGACACCTTGTAGCCTTCAGACTTGCAATTTCATTCAGGCAGTCAAGCAGGTGGAGAGCAGCTATCTGGGATCAGCTCAGAGGTTGTTATGAAAGAGGTAAACTTGAGGATCCCAAGTTTATGTTCATAAGAAGTGAGATTCAAGAACTTGAGGATACTAGAGAGCAACTTGAGAAGATGTTTGAAGGTCCCCTTCCATTGTGATGAAGTCCATCTACCATCTGGGTAGGTGAAGAATGGAAGCGGTCCATCAGTTGGACAGGCTTACCATTTTCTGCTCCCAACAAAAACAGTCCAATGTACATTAGTTGTACTTTATTTACATATGTTGTAATTTTCTATTTTGCATTAGTTGTAATATACATCAGTACATTAGTTGTTCTTTTATAAGAACATGTCTTGTTCTAATGTAATAAAAAATCAGTATATATATAAACTGATCTTTTACTTTATGTTGATGTTGTAATTTTATTTCAACAAATGTACTATAAATATATATAGTGACTTTTGATAAGGCCAGCTTAGACTGGTTATTGCAAATAGGGGGAGATTGTTAGGCACAAAAAGGCCTCAGTCAAACCTGTTCTGCATCTGAGGGGGAGATTATTAATCAAACCTGTTGATGCTTTAGAAGAATGATTTTAAGGCCTGTTATATGCCTTATTGAATCCTGAAAATCATTTGCAATATCAGCCTTAAGCTACTCTATGTGTTGCATGTGTTGCAACAAAGGCAGTTTTGCTTAAGCTGTTCTATCTGCTGAATAGGCTGGACATAAACTGTCTACGCTGCTCTACACTGGTGAGCAGCTTGGGCAGTTTACAAGTGTTCTGTTCTTTGTGAACAGAACCTGTTCTTTGTGAACAGGCTAAACACTTTATGGAATATGTTTCCAAGTCCTCATGTATTGTTTTTGACTACAAGATCAGTTTACACAGTCGAAGACAAAGTGGAAATCAGAACTGCTCAGCCTGCCCAAGCTGTTCTGCTACATGAAGACAAAAGGATATTTGAAAAAGGGTGACAGACATTTTTCTTATATCAAAATAGGCCTTTACAAGGAAGAAAAACACAAAGTTGACATTCCTTATTTAGTTAAAGGCAATGCAACAGTAGACAAAGTGAAAAGACAAAAGTTCTGCCCATATGAAGACAAGTCTGCTTTTCAGAAAAGTGCAGAAAAGGTTATGTTGTCTTTTCAACAAGACTTTACCTTTTTCATTCCGTCCAATGAAGAAGCTTCACTTAGATCTTCTGAGTGAGTATAAAAAGAAACTTCCAAGGATTGAAAGATTAAGCCAAAAAGCTAAGTGCTGAACGTGCATTAAAAGTGTGTCTTTCATGCATGCAAGTTTGTTTGAATAAAACAGTGCTCAGTGTCTAAGTTGTTCTTGTTCAAGCTGTTCCTCAGAGTCTTGTAAACACAGTGAGTGATTCTTAGTGAGTGTATTCATTGTATTTAGTTTAAGTCAGTCTTAAACTAGTTAGACATACTGTTGTATCTGTCATCTCAGCTTGAACCTTTCCGCATTCAAGCTTGTTTGTAATTAACATTTGTTAATAATACATACAAACATTGAGAAAATTGTGTGTAGTTTCTTTAAAGAGCTGTATTCACCCCCCCTCTACAGCTTAAAGCTATATACTTGGGATATCTTTTGGGACCTACACGTCTCATACTCCTCAAAGACAACAGACACCAGGTAGAGCCAAGGGATATCATACTGAAATGACTTATAATAAAAACTATTCAAGAGCTCCACAGCAAATGCCAACCCAAAGGCGAAGAATGAATCTTAATCACTCAGGACTACAACAGGTTCTCAATCAAAAACCAAAGTCACCTGAAAGGAGAGATGCGTATTTGAAGGAGTTCACGTATGTGGATGAGAATGGTATTACAAAGTCAGTCATGGCTTGGGTTCCCCGTGATAACTAACTTGTTTTCTTTCATGTGCAGGAGCTAACTACAGGTCTTAACAACAAGTGGTCCGTCGACAGTGGTTGCTCTCGTCACATGACTGGGAAAGGAGTCTACTCACAGACTTTAACGAAGGGAACAAGGGTTTTGTATCATTCGTTAGGAACAAGGGGGGTCATATCACTAGAACTGGAGTGGTCACTAATGGGACAATCACACTTGGTCAAGTTTACCATGTTGAAAAACTTGATCACAATCTCATTAGTGTATCTCAGATCTGCGATAAGAAGAACTCAGTAATCTTTACGGAAACTGAAGTGTTAGTGCTGAAGACGGGTTCAAAATACCTGAAGAGTGGATCATGATGAGAGCCCCAAGGAACAATGATCTATACATGATGGACATGATCATATCAGACTATTCGATGGGAACTATTTGTCTACTTTCCAATGCTTCAGAGTCAGAATCTATTCTATGGCAAAACGCATGGCACACTTGCACCTAAGGAAAGTGAATTACATCACCAAACATGGTCTGGTGCAACGTGTTCCACTTAAGAGTTTTCAGTTCGATGACAAGTGCATCCCATGCAAGAAAGGAAAACAACACAAGAAGTCACACATATCAAAGACTCAGAACTCGATAGCTTCCACCTTCGATTTACTGCATATGGATCTCTTCGGTCCAATCAACAAAAGGAGTATAGGTGTAGTTGGTATTGTTTAGTTATCACTGATGATTACTCACGTTTCTCATGGGTCTTCTTTTTAGGTAAAAAGGACGAAACAGCTGGAAAGTTGATTGGGTTCTTAGACCAAATCGAGAACACATACGGGACAAGGGTAAAATGTATCAGGAGTGATAACGAAACCGAATTGAAAAACACAGTAATTGGCGTATGTTGCCTATCCAAATGCATAGTGCATCAATTTTGTGCACCTTATGAGCCACAACAAAATGGGCTGGCAGAACGTAAGAACAGGTTTTTGATTGAGGCAGCAAGGACAATGCTCTCAGGTTCAAAGCTTCCTACCATGTTTTGGGGGGAGGCAGTGAATACCGCGTGTCACGTTTCAAACCGGGTCCTTACTGTTAAATCATTGAACAAAACCTGTTATGAAGTTCTGAATAACAGACCACCTAATTTTACTAGCTTTGAACCGTTTGGGGTACCGTGTACTTTATTGAAAAGAAATAATCAACCTAAGTTTGTTGAAAAGGCTGACGAAGGATACTTCCTAGGTTATGTCCCTAACTCACCAAACAAAATGGTTTTTAACAAAAAAAATGGTACGGTACAAATTGTGTTTAACTTTGACGTAACAAGTTATTCACATGAACCCCAAACTGGTCCGGAATGCTGATTTGATTATGTCTCTTTGTTTGAATCATTTAACATACCGTTTAGTGGAAATGCAAGTACAGTGGAAAATGACTTCTCATCATTAAACCTTAATGATGACTACCAAGGTTTTCCAAAGTCAAGCATTCCATTAACATCTGAGCCTACAACAACAGAAGATGGGTCTCCAACAGAGAATGAACCTGAAATACCTACGAATGAGAATCAGACAAATTCTTCAAACTCCGAGGATAGTGATAATGATGAAGAGAATGTACCGTCTGAAGTCGTACCCCCGTTAGGTGAAATAGGATCAAACTTAGGAGATAATCTTCAGGTCGATGAGATTGAGACAACGAGGATAAGCAAGGTTCATCCAATTGAGAGTATCATAGGGAATCCGAATAGTGGTGTGAAAACTAGGAGTAGTGTGATAATAACACGGTGCTGTTATCGATGATCAACAACTCCGAAGCCTTTCACATGTGTTTACACTCATGTTTTATCCCACAAGTAGAGCCAAAGAATGTGCAAATGGCAATGAAAGATAATTCTTAGGTTGAAGCCATACAAGAACTGTCACAGTTCAGGAAGCTTTAAGTATGGGAGTTAGTGTCGTTACCTCGAGGAGAAGCTGCAATTGCGACCTAATGGGTCTTTAAGTGTAAAAGGGATGATCGGGGTATAGTTACTCGTAACAAGGCAAGACTCGTGGTGAAAGGATTCAACCAGGAAGAGGAAATTGATTATAACAAAGTGTTTGCACCAGTGGCGAGGCTTGAAGCGATTCGACTGTTTCTGGCTTTCGCGTCCTTCAAAGGGTTTAAGGTATATCATGTTGACGTAAAGAGTGCATTCCTGTACGGCAAGGTAAAGGAATTGGTGTACGTCGAACAACCGCCTGGGTTTACTGATCCAAAGTATCCTGACAGAGTATATCGACTTGATAAGGCTCTGTATGGATTGCATCAGGCACCAAGGGCTTGGTATGAGACGCTGTCAACTCATCTTTTGGACAATGGGTTCGAGAGAGGGAGAATTGATAGTACATTGTTAGTGAAAAGAAAAGGAGAAGACATTATTATCTTAGTACAAATGTACGTGGAGGACATCATCTTTGGATCGTCAAAGAACAGATGTGCAAAGACTTTGAGAAGGTCATGAAGTCGAAGTTTGAGATGAGTGCTATCGGAGAGATAAATTTCTTTCTCGGTTTGCAAGTTAAGCAAAAGAAAGAAGGAATGTTTATCCATTAGACGAAGTATGTCTATGACATTTTGGAGTGCTTCGGGATGGAAGGAATAAAGCTGACCGCACACTTTAGTACTCCGATTCATGTGAATCACAATCTCGGACAGGGTACAGAAAGTGAACTGATGTGGATCCGACTTTATATCGGGCCATGATCGGGTCACTCATGTATTTAACTGCTTCTAGACCTGACAATATGTTTGCTGTGTGTCTTTGTGCTAGGTTTAAAGCAAATCCAAAGAAGATGCATATGAAAGCCGTGAAGCGAATTCTGAGATACCTGAAGTCGAAACCGAAGCTGGGGCTTTGGTATCATGCTGATGGAGATCTTGAATTGGAGGCATACACGGAGTCTGATTATTGTGGATGTAGCTTGAACCGGAAATCAACAACTAGAGGTTGTTAGTTCCTTGGAGGGAGGCTCGTATCCTGGCAATGCAAGAAACAAACATCGGTAGCTGTATCAACGTGCGAGGCCGAGTTTGTAGCAGCTGGTAGTTGCTGTTCACAGGTTTTGTGGATACAACAACAATTGCGGGTTTACGGTTTGACTTACACTCATACTCCCATTAGGATAGATAATCAGTCCAATATTGCTATAATTAATAATCCAGTTAAACACAGTAAGACAAAGCACATAGACATAAGACATCATTTCATACATGATTGTGCTGAAAAAAATTTCATAAAACTGGTAAAAGTTGCAACTGAAGACAAGAATGCTGATTTATTCATTAAAGCATTTGATACGTCGCGCTTTGAGTTGTTAGTTCAACTAAATGGTATGCGTAATCCAGAGTAACTTGACCTTAGTAGCTTTTCTTTCTTTTTAAAGTAAGTTTGTAGTTTAGTAGATTTTCTTTCTTTTTATAGTAAGTTTATAGGTTAGTTTATCAGCTTATCTATCTTAAAAGTGAAAAAAAAAAAAAAAAAAAAAAAAAAGAGAGAGAGAAAATCATAAAAAATTTCAAAAAAAGAGAATATCGAAAAATGAGTTAAGTCTTAGAATCATAGGTTCAGAGTGACGAAAATTAGCACCGTCTAAACAAACTCTAAGTGTTGAGCTTTCACAAATAATGCACCATAAATTCTAAAGTGTTATACACATTCTTGTCTGATATGTTTGTAGGCATAATACATAAAGGGAATCCTAGCAGCTATAAAACAATCAAGAAAAATGTCATATGTGTAACTAACTTAGATGTATGACCAAAAGGTCTTAATTTCTATGTTAGAGACATACAAACAATGATTGTAAATGAGGTATGCAAATTTATCTGGGGAATGTATAGCAACATCAAAATACATCTTAAACAAAGAAAGAAAAAAGGTTTTAAAAGAAAAGGAAGTCAAGACAAGTCGCTTTATTGTACGTAAGTACAGACCTTTCACCTCTGTTTTGACTTAAGCTAGTAAAACAAGTCGCTTTGTTGTACGTGAGCACAGACGTGTCACCACTGTCTTGCTAACTTAAGAGAAACTCTAAGACAAACTAAGACACTCTGTTGTATGTAAATACAGAACTGTGTCCGACGTTTACCTTTTAAAAAAAATTTGCAATACTGAAAAGTTATAATCATTGTGTGTCTGCCTTGATCATAGAAGTTTATCTAAGTATGGGACACGTAAGGTAGTTTCCTGATAAATAAAAAGGCCAAAGGAATTTCCAAAGTTTTGATTGTTTAAAGGGAAAAACATACCGACAATCGACTTGGAATGTATATCACGACAAACAATCAAAGGAATAAAAATTCCTAAGTGTGAAAGTGAAATACTGAAAGCGTGTGTGACACCGCTATCTGATTGAACCTTCTTTCACTATCTCGCAAAAATATTCTGTTAGTCTAAGTTTAATTTTTAAGGTATTTTTTGGAGTTAATGTAATTCAATTTAAGGTTTTTTTTAGTTTATCTTATTTTATTTTGTGTTATTTTATTTTATTTTATTTTAATAAATAGAAAAATGTCAAGTAACTAGGATGCATATTTAGTCGAAGAAGCAAATATTGCGTGAAAATCTGTAGCTTAGTGTGAATGTTTTTGCAAAGTTGAAAAAATTTCGTTTAATGAAAAAGTTGGATTTTATTCAAGAACTTTAAAAATATTCAGTTAAGTTCGAATACCAGACAAGTTCGAAGCTTCGAACTTGCTGGAAGTTTAAACTTAAGCTAAGTTCGAAGGTGGTTGAAATAAATAGGTCAACAGTGTCTCATTTAAGTCATCTACCCTCGAACTTCTTCCTTCGAACTTGTCATGGCAATTACGAACATAGCTTCGAACTTATCGCTTTTCCGAATTTGTCACTATTTCTCAAAGTTTGCTACAGTTTCTCGAACATACATATACATTTTGGTGTATTGAACAAGCTTATACTAAGTAAGTGTTAGTTTAGGACATTTTTGTGGCTAAAATCGACTATTTTTAGGTTTTGTATCATTTAAAACTAGGGGACTTTAAATCACAAGTTTTAAAAGAAGAAACTTAAAATTAAAGATGCATAACTTTGATTAGAACCTAATAGGACTAGATTACACTGTTAATTAAGTCAAATAGGGTTCAAATCATGAGTTTGATGTTGAAAGTGACCGACTTCAAACTTGTTTTTCAGGTTCGAACTTGTCAGAAAGTTCGAACTTGTTGAAATATCTATAAGTTCGAATTCAGTCAGGTTCGAATGGTAGTCTCGAACTTAACTAAGTTCGAATGGTTTTAAAATCTCAAATTTGTGTAAGTTCGAATGTGTTAAACTTCGAACTTAATCAAGTTCGAAGTTATACAAGTTCGAATGACAGAAATTTAACTTTAAATGAATTTCTAACTCTTTAATCGTCATTTGTGTGCAGATATGGGTGATAGAGCCTTTTACAATAAGCAAAATATGGTTATGGCCGTCGATCTCCAGTTGCCGGAGGCTCAGCCAAACCGTCAAATGATCGAATTTTTTACGCAATCAAGAGTCTCGTATGCACTAATGCACAATCTGCCGGTTATTCTCACCTATGTCAGACAATTCTGGGAACATTTACAAGGGGACTGCTCAGTAACTCCTACCGTTCTACGTACGAGAGTAGGAGGACGTCCGATCGCATTCTCAGCTGAGCTTCTACGTCAAATTTTGTAGTTGGGAACAGAATAACCGGAAGCCGGACCGATCGATTTTCCAATGCCCATAGTGCAAGCTGCCTTTCTACGAATGGGTTATGCTCAGGACATAACAAAGGCGTCCTATGTGAAAAGTGGGTTAATCGGCCAATGGAGATATTTAGTTCACGTAATCATGGTGTGCTTTGCACCAAAGAAAGAAGGATTCGACACGATGGTGTCAAAGCTGCAATCTGCATTGATTGCACTGGTCTACAATAAAGCGTTCAGCTTCTCGGAAATGTTCTTCGGGGAGTTTGTTCATCAGATTACTGCCCCCGCCAGAGAAAGATTTTTAATGTACCCTAGCTTCATAATGATGACTATTCGTCATTTCTTGTAAGATCTGCCACCGCTGCCTGAGCAAACTGGCGTTGCCATAATAGATAAACGAATATTTGCCGACTAGCAGTCCCATAATGCTCGAAGGGCTTAGTAAGTCAGGCAACATGTGGCTCCTCTTTTCGGTGTCGTTATTGATCCACATTTTGTTGCTCCCGAAGGTGATGACTGGATTGGTGAAGCACCCCAGCAACAACCACAGCAGCAGCAACCCCAACAGTCACAAGCAACGGCCAGGCGAACTCGGGTTGCTCGATCCATTCCTCGTTCCCGTTCCATTGCAGAGGTAGGAGGGCCGTCAACATCAGCTGCCCAGCCTGATCAGAGGGAATAGACACTGGAGGAAATTTGGGAACAAGGAGCCGCTGCTCAAGAGAGTGTAGCTGAACAATTGGTTCACGAAATTTTGGAACCCCAAACTGGCATGGAGGACATATTTCGAGAAATTGATGAATATTAACATCCTGTTACCGAAACTGAAGGCACAGAAGGCCGTGAAGAAGGAGCAGAGGCTTGGGAAGAGGTTGAAGGTCAAGTAGAGACAGCCTCTTAATCTGAATCTGAATCGAGCTCAGAAGAGGCAGATGCTGAAGATCCAGATGTTACTATTGGAAGATATGGATCCAGAGTTTTTGTCAGCAGGAGAAAGATGACACGTCCTGCACTTTGGGACGAAGAGGAAGGAGATACCAATTTCATTTTTGAAGAAGAAGCAACAATTGCCACTCAACAAAGGGCAAAAAGACAACGCTTTGGTCAGGGAGCTCCGCGTACTTCTACTGCAAATCCACCTGCTACAACCACCGCTCCATCCACATCCGTCGCTGCTCAATCCATATCCGCCTCCATTCCATCAACTTCCACTCCATTCATCTCAAGCTGTGAACGAGCTGCAGCAGCATAACTCGAGGCTGGAACAAGGAATGCCAAGTTACAGACGATAGTGGGGGCTCAAGAAGAAGCGCTGAAGACTCAGCAGTCTCATATCCTGACTCTGCAAACCCTGGTGGAGCAAATTATCAAAGATCTACAAGCTCATGGGGAGAGCAGTTCTCATGGAGATGAGTTAAGGGGAGTAAGAAGAGATGATGATGAGGGAGGTGACCTCAGCAAGCAGAAAGACAGTGAGCTAGCAGATCTTTCTCACTAGACTGCTCAACAAGCTGATATTCAGGGGGAGCCTGGGTCATCGGGGACAGGAGGAAGAGAAAATCAGGACAAAGGCAAGGCTCCAGAGGCATTCGAGTCATTTGATCAAGATTTAATTGGAGCCTTGGCCAATATAGATGATGATGATGAGATAAATTTTGATTTTGAAGATGAGTTGGAAGAACTCGAGGAAGGAGAATTTATCCCAGAGAATATTCCTGATTGGAGTCCGAACGATGAAGTATTCGCAGATGAAGAAGATGAAGCCGACAAGTTCGTCTTCCAGGTTCAGACAATTACTGAGCAATACGTAAACAGAGACCAGAATTTAATAGACTTAGACGTTTAAAAGTCAACGATAAATGACGATTCGGATGATGATGATGCTCAAGAAAAAGAGAAAGAACTATCGAATGAAGAGAAAAGGCAGCTCTGGTTCAGAAAAGAAGAAAAGAATTGTGAATTAGCTGTAAAAGAGAGAATGAGATTACCAAGTCCAGGAAAACTATCTGGAGGCATTCTCAGTTGGTTCTTTGATAGAGAGTTGCAACTTTTTGTGCTTAAGAGAAGAGATGGGCTGCAGTATTTGAAGGGAAAGCTAAAAGTCTTCAATACACTGCCGAAATGCAAAGTCAAAGAACTGGCATGGAAGAATCTGATAAACCTAGGAGATGACCAATACACTAAAGTGATAGCGAGAATTATAAGAAAAGAAGGTCGATCTGGAGGGTTTGAAAGAATAAAGCCAAGGGAAGGAAAGAGAGTAATGGATGAATCAAGAATAGATCCATTGACTGGAAAACCTTAGATGAAGATGTTCTATAAACCAGTTAGATGTCTAAAGAAGGTTCCATTGAAGCCAATACCACGGGACGTTCTTGAGAAGATGAAGTGGTGGTTTGTCGATAATGAAACAGCAGAGGGAGTGATGGAAGATCATGAAGACAGAGTTATTTTGAAAGTACATGACCCTGTAGAAACTTAATGAGCAGCCAATCTATTTTCATGAAGGTTGGAGATCTAAAGGCATGAAGTACCAGAAGGTAGTTAAGGTTTGTATAGAACAGGGGTTGTATGCTGGTAGCATCTTGAATAAGCCTAGTACTATATATTCAATGAACATCTAGTTAGAAGCTATCGTCAACGGGGAGTCTGTTAGTGCATCCTATGTGACGATAGTAGTCTAAGTGTAGATAATCTGTGGTAATAGTTCAGGCTTCCAAATTACTAGCTAATACATATGTTTGATATTGCTTATGTATGTTTGATATTGTTGGTGATTGATGTTTACTTAAGTTCAAAGATAAGTTCAAAGGTAAGTTCAAACATAAGTTCAAGAACAAGTTCAAAGACAAGTTCAAGAATAAGTTCAAAGTCCAGGTTCGAACTTGCAGTGGACAAGTTTGTGGGCTTGGGCCTAAACGAACTTGTTTGAGCTAAGTTCGAACTTAAGCTCTATATTTAAGATTTAATCAGTTTTGATTAAGGACTTTCGCAGAGATTAACACCCATAGCTCGTAAATGCACTACGAAATTGTGAGTATTTCAAAGAGTCATTTGGAGAGATTCACATGTCTGGACGTTCGTTGTTGATGTCTATCATTGTGATAGTCTCCATGTTTCTGTGAGTGTGATCGATCCGTTAAACCCATGACGAGGATTCCGCACTCGTTGTACGGTGTCGCGTCAAGTTCAGATCCGTAGGTTGGTGACCTTGCAATCTTGTTGTGAAGAAACTCGATGTTGTCTATATTTGCATAATCAAGATCACTTTCGTGCAATTCTTGAACCGTTCTGTCTTCACTGAGCACTTCAAACGCAGGAGTGAATACCCGGACTCTTTTAAACATGTGGATGTGATTGATCTTTACAATCTTTGATTTAGAACAATATTTTCTTTTATCCCTCTTTTCCCTCAGCAACATCTGATTATATTCTTCTTGTTGTGCTCAAGTTGCATCAGTCGTGACCATTAGAATACGTATGCTGAAAGCCACGGGCCTCTTTTTAAATACCATTTTGAATCTTTCTTCTAAGAATGGGTTCTGAAACTGTTCAGCCGGGAACTTTCTCAAGAACTCTTTCAACCCTTGGACCGGAGGCTCTTCTAATTCAGTGGGAGGAGCTTCCAGTAGTTTCAAAACTTGAGACCTCCGGTCTTGTGTCATCTCTTCTCTGATCTCTACATCCAGAGATTGCACACCACCCTTGGAGTACCACTGGTCCCAATCAACAGCTGTCATGTCGTACGTTGCGGTGACGTCTCTGGTATTAAAGCGATCTACGGTTCTGGGCCCTGATGATTCGGCAATATGAGCTAGTGGAATTGATTGAGCTGGAAGGGTTGGTTGGACTATTGGGGTAGGTTGAACTGATAGGGTTTCTTGGACTGTGGATTGGTTTGGATTGATGGGATTTCTATGGGAGTAGGGGATGTTGTTTGGATTGAAGGGATTTCTATGGGAGTAGGGGATGTGGTTTGGATTGAAGGGATAGTTTCTTCTTGAGGCGCTTGGGTTGGGGAATTCAAAAATTCAAACGAGGAAGATGATTTTTGCGGTGACTCAGGTTCAGGCTTTGGGGTGAGTTTGGGATAGTCATCATCAATATCAGAGTCTGAATCAGACACCAATATGATTTTGACTTTTTCATATAAGGGTTCATACTCCACCATCACTGACATCGGATCCAACGGGGCCGGACGTTCAACCAACGGCTCATCTTCAATCATTTCCTGAGCCTCAGACCTATGTTCCCCTGACCCTTGTATATTCTCTCTCTCAGATTCGTATCCCCCTACAACCATGATCAGGTCCTCACACTCAATTTTCTGGCATTTCTCCACCTCATGGCGATCAGGTCGTCCTGATTGTCATGCTTTCTTTTCTGGGATTCAGCCTGAGGACTGCATTGTAGCTCTATTACGACAGACTCAAGAGGGTCCATTCTGGAGTTAAGCTGCTCCTGGACTTCAAGAATTAAACGAGTTAGCACGTCTATCTTGTCTGAAAGGTCCGAAAGCTGTGATTGGACTGAACAGGATCCTGGTGGAGGTAGATCCTCAGAAGCGACACCCTTACCCATAATAAATGAGAGATGGGCGGTATGTCTTTCTTCAGCAGCCTCCTTCTGGGCGTCCAGGTCAGCCAGAGTGACAACACTGGCAGCACGTAAAGCTGTCGTTAGCATCTCGAGATTAATCTCGTGATGGCCTGAAGTTGACGGCATTGATGGTGCAAATTCAAGTCTTCCTTCCATCACTTCTGGCTCCACAGCGGGATGCGCAGATCCGGAAGTTTGTGGAGCTGCCACGAAGGCAGCTTGTTCGGGGGACACCACGATGGCGTCTTGCATTGTGTGCGGGGTGGCAAGTGAGCTGCCGGCGAAGGAAGTTTGGTCACTTGAGGTGAAATGTGACCTATTTCAACATCACGAATCACCGAGTGAGAGGGTGATGGAGTATGTGCTAAATCCCCGTGGAATGAAGTAATGTCCTTTTGAGAGGACATTAAGTGGGTGGTGGGGGTAGATTCGACCATTGGATTAATGCTCTTTTGATGGGTTATTCGGCTGATAGGGCTTAGGTCTCCCTCAGATGTTACCTCGAGCCCTCGTAAGATAGAGACGGTCCTTTTAGAATCCGCCGTCTCTGCTTCCTCACCTACAAACTCTCTTACATGAACAAACTCCCTCTCACTCATACCCGATGTTTGTAGAACTTCCACCTCATCTCCCTCAGCCTCACTCACTCTAGCCTAACATTCGGATTGGGTAGGCTTAGTTGGTTTTGACTGAGCCTCATCCGAATAGATATCCCTGACATATTCCCTTACCCGATCTGTTTACACTGCTCTCTGTAGCAGAGACAGTGGAATTGGCATTACCGGGACTGTGGGAGTCCCCTTCGGAAGGTTCAGCTTTTGAATTTTTGATGTCATATACACGTCGGCCTCGGGGCGCTCATGGATGTCCTCGTATTTGTCCATTACGTACTGAATAATCAGCTGTAGAAAATGCTGGAGAGTTATGTATTTGCGTCCACGCTTTGTTCCTCTCTCCAGGTTGACCCTCTTTAATTCTTCAAACAGAGAAGCATCATAATCGTAATGTCGGTCATAGGTGAATGCTGCAAACATTGCAAGGACTTGGATGGATGTTGAGTCATGACCATGATGTTTTGCGGTGAAGCACCTTTTGATTATGTCAAAGAGAATCCTCCAATGTGTCTAAAGATTCTTGGTGCGGAAGTCTGATGGCTTTGTCAGAGGGCCATCATATCCCAGAGACTTGATCTCTTCCAAGGTTTCTAGACGAGACGGGATAGGGGCAAAGTGAATTCGGGATACGGTATAGGCTTCAGCTGGTAGGCGTAGAATGTGGCGGATAGCTGCGGTTGTGATCTTGACTGGGACACAGTCAATGGTGGAGGTGAAGTATGGTTCGGCATCAGATACGAACTGAAGATGACGCCAGAATTGTTGGAGGGATATTTGTAGAACGGAGATGGCAGTGGATAGTGAGTTGTATATGGGGTGGTTTTTGAGATTATCAAAAGCAATATTCTCGGTTTCACGGTGAACGGTTGATACGTCGAGTTGCCAGTTATGGGCAAAGTACTCAACGAACTGGGATTGGGGAAGGATGGATTCTTCTGGTAGTTGGGCGTTGTTATTAGGAATTGGTGAATGGGGCATGGTTATAACCACAGGTGGTTCCATGAGTCCTGTAAAGATGCATCAGAGTTAGAATATAAGACTTAAAAAATATGGCATTGATACTAAGTCTGGGATAAGTGTGAAATACAAAACTCTCTGTTCTGTTTAAAGCATTCGGTCTTTATCAGTAGAATGGGAATTCTATTAAATAAAGTCCAAAGTCAATGGTTAAGAGACCAATGTTAGAATAGACATTTTCACTCAAACACTGACCCTAACTCTAACCAATGGTGCACAGGACTGGAAATATTTTTGGATTTTTGATTTTGAATGAAAATGCAAAAATGAAAACTAAAAAAATGCTAAGTGTTGAATTTCGGGTGAGCCGAATTCGGATGAACAGTGGTCCGAATTCGGGTCAGTCTAGAATCCAAATGATGATGCATGGATATGTAATGAAGAGGTCCGAATTCGGATGGAAGCAGAATTCGGATGGGGAACGGATTCGGGCTAGATCTGAATTCGGATGCACAGTAAATGAAAAATGAAACTTAGAAAAATAAATGAAAATTTTTAACAATGCTGTTGAAGACCGAATTCAGATCCACAGTGTACCGAATTCGAATGAACAGTTGTCCGAGTTCGATTGCACAGAGGTCCGAATTCGGATAAAACAATAGAAATATATGAAAATTTACTAAGTATTTTAATCCGAATTCAGGGGATGGTCTGAATTCGGATGGTCCGAAGTCGACAAGCAGCAGTTAAAGTTCATGTAGTCGTGCAATGTGAACAGTTCAAAACTTATCAAAAATGCATGAAAATGCAGATCCAAGTCTAAACACATGCCATGAACATTTTATTTAACTACAAGAAGCTAAAAAGAACAGATTAAAGTCCTAAAATTTGTAAAAATCGAAACTTCAAAACTTTAAATATTGGTAAATCAAACACACTAACTAGCAAGTTAAAAGCTGAAATAAAGTTAAAAGAATGTTACCTGATGTTGCAGAAGTCGGAAAATGCAAGAAAAACGAAGAAAAACCGTGGCTTGATGAGCTTGAATGTTCAAGAATGGTGGTTTTGGTGGTGGTCGTGGGACGAAAGGAGAGAAGGAAAAGGAGAGAAAAGCTTAATGAAGAAGAACGTGATCGGTTGACCTTTGACCCGCCTATGTAAGTGAAGGCGGGTCAGGTCGGGTGGAGAAGATCCGCGCCCAAATGAAATTGGGAATGGGCCAATTGGTTTTACTTAAAAAGATTTGGGCCTTTACACAAAAATAAATAAAATCTTTTTTTTTTTGTAAAACAAATTTTCTTTATAAAAGAAGGTAAGACAAAAATAAAATAGAAAATAAAATATATTTTTTTTGACTTTTTGATGAACTTAAAACAAATAATTCGTTTTGTTATTTTCTAACATATTAGATTAAACATAAAATCTAAAAAATTAAATAACCTAAAATTTAAAATAATAGAGAAGTTAAGAATAACAAAAAGTATAAAAACTAACAACCTATTTAAACTCCCCCTCAAATAAACACCTATCCTTGTTCTTATTCTTTTTCAAATAAATTTCTTGAACGTTTTCAACCTTAAAGATACAGACAATTCATATAGTTCTTATTCTTTTTCAAATAAATTTGCTGGATAAATTTTGCCTCCCACTCAGTGACGAACAATTCATATAGTAATTTGTCAGGATCATAAATTATTAAAGATGTACATAGATAATGAAATATTGAAATTTAATTTTGTGACACACCCTTAAATTTAAATAACAGATATTTTAAAAAAATAAAGGAATTTCAAACATGAATCCTTGAAATAGAATTATTTTGGACAATGTCTGATATTTAACTAGAAGGTGGATTCAACATGCCGATATGTGATACTAAAAACTGAAAACGAGGTTCGTCTAAAGCTTTAGTAAAGATATCTGCAAGTTGATATTCTGTGCCTTCAAAGTATAACTCAATTGTTCCTTTTTCTACATGATCTTTAATAAAATGATACCTGATATCTATATGTTTCGTTCGAGAGTGCTGCACGGGATTGCAAGAGATAGCAATCGGACTTCGAGAATCACAGTAAATTGGGATGTTGGTGAGTGAGAATCCATAATCACGTAATTGTATTCTCATCCACAGCACTTGAGGGCAACAGGTTGCAGCTGCTACATACTGAGCTTCAGCTGTGGATGTTGAAACGCAATTCTGCTTTTTGGAGGACCAACTCACTGGTCTGTCTCCCAAGAACTATATTCTGCCTGATGTGGTTTTCCTGTCATTTCTACAACTTGCAAAATCAGCATCTGAAAACGCAGTAAGATCAAAATCGGTTCCCTTTGGATACCAAAGAAGATCGTGTGTACCTTAAGATAACGAAAAATGCGTTTTACCGCAGTTAGGTGTGATTCTTTTGGTTCGGCCTGAAAACGAGCACAAAGACATCTTGAAAACATTATATCAGGTCTACTAGCAGTCAGATACAGTAAGGATCCTATCATACCTCTGTAATTTGTATTATCGACACTTTTCCCAGAAGGATCGGTGTCTAACTTACAGTTGGAAGCCATGGGAGTTGCGATACTTGTGCAAGAGTCTAACTTATACTTCTTGAGAATATCAAGAGTATATTTCGAATGGTTCACAAAATCCCATTTTCAAGTTGTTTGACTTGTAATCTGAGGAAAAAATTCATTTCCCCCATCATACTCATCTCGAACCTGGACTCCATTAGAGATGAAAAATCCTTACAGAATTTACTGTTAGTACATTCAAATATAAATGTCGCCGACATATATTTGAACTAGCATTATGTGCGGGCCATTCCTTTTTGTGAAAAGTGTTGTGTCCACCACACCTTGGCTGAAACCAGCAGATATAAGAAAGTTAGAGAGATTGATACCATGCGCGAGGTGCTTGTTTCAAACCATAGAATGCTTTTTCTAGCACATAAATATGGTCATGTTTATGTGCATCAACAAATCCTTGTGGTTGTTCAACGTACACCTCTTCATTAAGTTCACCATGAAGAAAGGTTGTCTTGACGTTCATCTGGTACACTTTGAAGTCTTTGTGTGCCGCGTACGCTAAGAAGATTCTGATAGCTTCAATCCGTGCAACTGGAGTGAAGGTCTCGTCATAATATATCCCTTCTTGTTATCGGTAGCCTTTGGCGACAAGTCTCGCTTTGTTTCTTATCACGATGCCGTGTTCGTCTTGTTTGTTCTTGTAGATCCACTTCGTTTCGATAATTGTTCGGTCTTTGGGCTTGGGTACTAACCGCCATACCTGGAGCTGTTCAAACTGGTTGAGCACTTCTGGCATTGCAACAATCCAGTTTGGGGTTTTTAAGGATTCATCCACACGACCTGGCTCTATCACACTAAGGAATGACGCAAAGAGACATTAATTTGCAGACGCCCTTCGAGTTTTGACACCGGTTGAGACATCACAAATGATTTGATCAGTTGGGTGACTTCGAGTCCATTTTGTTTCATGTGGAAGGGGTGCACAAGATGGTATCTCAGTGGAGAGAGAGGGAATGGAGGATGATTCATGGTCAATGGTTTCTAGTGAAGGTACCACTAGTTCCGGTTCGGGTTCAATGTGTTCAGCTGAAGGAAGGATGTTTGGCATGATGTGTGAGGGTATTTCTGGAGTAGATTCAACAGCAGATGTATCAGTGGATGAAGTTGATGTATGTGCGTATGAAGTGGATGAAGATGGATCAGGTACAGTTTATAGTGCAGTTGAATTGTTGGATCTGTTACCTACAGTATGAGATATATTAGAAACATTAAAATTAGGACTAAAAAATTCTACATATAAATGATCAAATAAATTAACTAAATCAGAAGATGAAAAAGAAGTAGATTGAGAAGAAGAGTCTCTAGGCATTGGTGTAATGCGTGGTCCTGAATGATCAACTTCGGGTGCCAGTTCAGCCAATTCATCAAATGTGACATGCACACTTTCATTTACTATCCTGGTTCGGGTGTTGAATGCACGATATGCCTTCGAGTTGGATGAGTATCCAATGAAGATCGCTTCATCCGATTTCTCATTGAATTTCCGGAGGTTGTCTTTGTCATTAAGCACATAGCACCTACAACCAAATACACGTAAGTACTTGATAAAAGGTACTTATTCAAGAAGTTGATATGGAGTTTTATTGAAACGCTTATGGATTATGGAGCGATTCTGCGTGTAGCAAGCTGTTGAAACGGCTTCGGCCCACAAGAACGGAGCTAGCTTTGAGTAAGTCGGCATTGTATGAGCAGCTTCCACAAGGTACGGTTACGCCTTTCTACGACTCCATTTTGTTAAGGTGTTCTAGCAGCAGAATATTGATGTTGAATACCTTTGGATCGAAGAAGCCCTCAACTACCGAATTCTTGAATTCCATGCCGTTGTCAGATCGGATTGATTGAACGGACAGTTAATGTTGGGTTTCGACACTCTTTATAAAATCGACGATATCTTGAGCTGTCTCATCCTTGGATCGCAAGAACTTAACCCAGGTATATCGTGAGTAATTGTCAACGATAACCAACACATATCGCTTTCCATTTATGCTTTGGGTCCACATCGGTCCGCATAAGTCCATGTGTATTAACTCCAACACTCTCTTCAATGATGGTTCAGGTCTTGGTTAGTCAGATGATCTTTTCATCTTGCCCTTTTCACATGCTCCACAAAGATGATCTTTTTCATATCTCAGTTCTGGGAGACCTTTCACCAGTTATTTGGCAGCCAGATTGTTGATATTTTCAAAGTTTAAGTGAGATAGCCTGCGATGCCACAACCAAGAGTCTTTTGATGAGGCTTTTGATAGAATGCATATGCTATCCTTAACCATGAGCTTAGCTACGTCTATGGGTAAAGGTTAAAGTTACGGGAACCGGATAAAATTTCTTTGCCATCCATACTCTTAACACTACAGTTCTTAGCCCTAAATGTTACCTCTAATCCTTTATCGCAGAGCTGACCTATGCTAAACAGATTATGTGATCATCCTCAACATAGTCAACATCTTTGATGACTAGATTATTTAAGACTAAATCCCCGTATCCTTTTATGTGAGCCTGGTGACTGTTCCCGAATTTTACTGTCCCACATTATTGTTCCACTACATTGGACAATAATTCTCTTCTCCCAGTCATGTGCTTGGAGCAACCCGAATCCATATTCCATATGGATTCTGCCTGAAAAAAATAAATACATATAATGAACATTTATAAGCATTCAAACAGATCCATCTTAAATTAACATTCAAACCATGTTCTGAACCGAGTTGTTCAGAAAACATGATGATATTAGACTGTGTCCTGAGCTGTGTGCACAGAAGCCAAATGTGCCAGTTTAAGTACAACCGACAAACAGAAGAACGAATCCTAGCCTATGATAACTAGAAGCCAATTCATTGAAGTACGGGTCTTGATCTGAAGAAACAAAGAACCATATGCATTAATATCACACAACTTTGGGTACCCATCTTAATATAGGTCCTTTTGGGTTTGGAGTTCCAGGTGAATATGGTACGTTTGCAGTTTTAGGAACCAATTTTGCAATTATGTGTGGACCAGAAGCATAACCTTTTGGAATCCATTGAAAATTGGATTCATCAGGCTTTGGAACCTTAGGCGATGAAATTACCTTCGGTTTTTGACTTTTTGAGACTCCTTTCACTTTTGCTTTGGTTTTGGGCCTAGGCAAAGTACAAGTCTCATTTTTTATGATGGCCGATGATGCAACATTTTTTATTTTCTTTTTCGAACTCTTTTAGCAGGATAAGGCACAAAATCATTCATTTAAGGAACTTGGCGTCTAAAACGAGTTGGACATAATTTAAAAAAGTCACTAAAAGAATACTTCAAACAAACATTAGAATTCATCACATCATTACAATCGTTGTTTTTCGAGATTACATGCAACCTATCTCTAGAAACAAAATCATACGGCATATCCCCCTTTCTTCACAATAAAACTTGTAAAATCTTGCATGGTTGTTTTTGGCACTCTTCTCACATGATCTGTAGGAACAAAACAACGAGAGTCAGTACGCTTGGAAGACTTAGACTTTAAAGATTTTTCTTTTTCTTGGTGAGTGAGTTCCTTAGAAGACTTCGATTGAATCTGAGTCTTCTTTGAAACCTCAGATTTGAAAGATTTTGAGCACACACCTTTAATACTGATAGAAGAATTTTCAGTTTTAGTTTTACTTTTGTTAGATGACACGGGTGGGATTTTGGTAGGACGAGAAACTCTTGGTTCTTTTAAGCTTTGAGAAACCATGTCAAATTTTTCTTTGTAGACAGTTAATTCTACAGATTTTCGAAAACTTTGATTTACCAATTTTTCCTCACTCTTAAGAAGAGCTTCTTGATAATCAAGAGCTTTCTTTGAGTTGACTTTAATTCCTTTTCTAAAACTTTAATTTTATGTTGAAGAGCTTTTGTAGGAATGTAAAGGTGAGAGATTGGTTTTACTGGTTTTGCTTTCGTTTCAGCTTCAGAATAACTAGACAAGAAGTCTTCCTCTAGAGTGGGTACTCAGTTCTTCATATTTAAAAAAATATTTCTTTTTCTTTATTTTCAATACGTGTCTCATCCTCTTGGGTTAAGACTTCTTTTGATGACTTGAAAAAGAAAGATTTAAGCCCAACACCCATATAATTATGTCATAAAAGAGAGGTAAAACTTTTTGAGTACAAACTTATTCTTTCTTCTTCTAAAAAATTCAATACGTGTCTCATCAACAGTTTTAGTTTCACCTCGTTTTAAAAATTCATCATACAGGATCTTTATTCTAGAGTACAAACTTATTCTTTCTTCTTCTATCATTTCGTATTTTTCTAAGCTGTCTATGTTTTCCATACTTACCGTCTCTAATTGTTTTGATAGAACAAATATTTCTTCTTTCAATGAGAGCTTTATATTAGATAACCTATTCATACAAGATTCTAGATACATATTCCTATCCTGAACATCTACCTTTCAATTAGATAACCTATTCATTTCGTATAGTTTTGAATTAGTTATGATTTTTCAAAGTCGGTGTAATATTTCTGCCGAAAAATCCGGATTTCATAACCTTGAAACAACTTGTGATTCTTGTTATTATTCAAAAACCACAAGTATAAAAGGCTATGAAACACATTTATATAATTTTTTTCATAATATTCATGCTTTCATTATGTGTTTATATATTTATAAACACATTTGAAGAAACAAACTTTAAAACTAAAAGTTAGATGTTCATAACTTGGTTTTTGATGAACTTTGTTGTTGTTGGTGATTATATATTATTATGCAAGACTTATATAAACATAAATACAAGAAGTTATAAGTTAGTATTTACTTAATTTGAGGTATTAGAAGCATGAAATCAAGTGGAAGTTCAAATTTTGAAAGGTTGCACCAAGAACACTTGAAATAAACTTGAAGAACACTTGAAAGAACAAAAGTTGCAAACTTTTGGCTTCGTTTGACAACGTGGCCGATTTTTTTGAGTGAAATGAGAGAGTTTTCTTTTGTTTTGGAGGTGTGAAAATGAATGGAAGTGAGCACTCTATTTATAGAGAAAATTTAGTCTTTCAAAGTGGAGGTTGAGTAAGGATTTGGATGAAATGAAATGGCATGATGAACGACGATTTGATGGTGATAGTGTATGGTTGTTTCTATAAAAAAAAGAAGTCAGACTCTATAAAAGGACCACCTACGGGTAGATTTTTGAAGATATTATCATGTATTTTCATTTTTTTGTATAAATGTATTTAGAATGTATTCTTGTATTTTCCTTTTTATGTAAATTCATAAATACTTTTGAATGCATTTGTTTAATAAATTGTTTTAGGCTTGCATAATTAATGTTAAGTAAGTGTATTAATGCATAATTAGTGTCACTAATCTTAATTTAATTGTGTACTTAGTGGAATTAATCCAACGTATCGTAAATTGATCGGATTAATAAATTCGCTTCACACCGATGAAATTGATTCTAATTGAGATGAATTTCCTTATGAAATTTGTTAAATACATTGATTAATTGTTAATGACCACTGCTTATGTTATAACTTGTTAATAACTACTGATTAAGTTATGATTACTAACCTGATTTTGAGTCGGTTGTTAAAGTCTCCCCCTGTTAAGGGAATTTCGTCCCGAAATTTTATCATGAATCCTCAGGGGTTTGGTTAGTTGAGAAGAGGTGAGGGTATTTCTGTTTCCTTTGATCTTCGCGTTCCCAGGAGAATTCTAGACCACATCTAGAATTCCATTTGACTTTCACAATAGGAATGCGACTTTGCTTTAATCTATTCACCTCACGGTCCATGATTTTGTAACATTCGAATATTTAAATTATTATAATTGAAGTTTATTAGTTTAAATTTGTAATTAAAGTTGAGTTGAAATTTGGATTAGTTATAAGTTGCTTGCATTATTCGGAAATTAAGAATTTCATTCTATTAAGTAACTATAATTATTAACAAATGTTAAGGATAATAAAATAAAGATAGAATTCTTTATTTTATATAATCAGTATTTTATGAATCCAGATAAGTGGAGGGGCTAAATGTGCCAAAGTTGAAAAATGGGAATAAAAGTCCCTTAAACATCTCATTTGAATGAAATCAATATCTCTCTACTCTCTCTCTAAACCGTCTCTCCTTCCCTTCTCCAAAGAACCCACGGTTCTCTCCCAAAGCCAAATCAAGATCACCAAATTTGTGGAATTAGAAGCTAAAAAATCTGGATTTAAGGTACAAGAAAGGAACTAGAACATCTACAAGCATCAATTTAAGGTAAATATCACTTAACCTCATCAAATTTAAGGTTTTGTGTCCAGTTTTTGAGAGGACCAAATCACTGATTTTGGGTTCAAAAATGTTGATTCATGTTGTAAATAAGTGTGGGTTTGTGAAAATCTAGTAATATAGAGGTTATATATAAAGTTTCGAGTCTTAAATCAAGATTTAGATGTGATTTTGGGAGAGTTACAGTATGTTCTGTATGTGTGTCGCATGGGGGCCGAAACAACAAAAATGGGTACCGAAACCTTGTGGCAAGGGTCTCACAGCGAGTGGTATCAGAGCAGTAGTTTGAGATTCAAGTGTCCGTGAGGTCTTGGTCATAAACATTAAGTTATGATATGTAGTGATTTTAAGTAATGATCTGAACTAAGATAGGTTACGATCTAGTAATCATAGGAAATTGACTATCATACGGGACAAGGTGGTGTCAAATGACATGTTACTAAACAAGGTATATGTTTTATATCTCAGAATATGTCTAGAGGAGGAATGACACCCGAAGAAACAAGAGAAATGATGCTAGCCATGACGGCTGAGCAAAATAAGATGATTCAAGACTAGTTTCGGGCTCGAGATGAGGCCGAAGGCAAGAGAAGGGAAGAAAAGAGAAAGAATGAAGAGAAATAGGGTAACAACGACGGTAACCAAGATTACAATACTGGGTCATCAAACAGACCCAAAGGTTGTCGGTTCAAGGACTTCAAAGGAAATGAGGCCGTGGAGTTTAATGGACTAGGAGATGCTGTTACTGCACTTTAATGGATAACGGCAACCGAACGTACATTCCGATTTAGCGATTGTGCTGAGAAGGACATTGTCCAGTTTGCTACAACTATGTTCACTAAAGACGCAGTTATGTGGTGGAATTCCATGGTTAACGCCTTAACCTTGGAGAAAGTTTCTGTAATGACTTGGGCTGAGTTCACTGACATATTCACTCAATAGTACTGTCCGGTTGATGAGCACCGAAGGTTGGAAGCTAAATTTATGACTGTGATGCAAGGGACTAAGACTGTGTCCCAGTATGCTGTGGAATTCACGAGGCTGAGTTTGTTTGCGCCTCATCAGGTCGATACAAAAGAAAGGAAATTAACCAGGTTTGAGGCTGGTTTGGACATGAGATTAGGAGGGTAATGAGTAACGCCCGCTACCCTACATTTACTGGCTTATTAGAGGCTGGCAGAAATGTAGAGCAAATTCCTATCATATCGGGTTATTCAATTAAGCATGCTGCTGCTTCCACTAACCCAACACAGCCATCACCACCGGAACGCCAACGTGAAGGGGGATACTCGGGCTCTTCTCGTTTATCGCAGTATTCACCACAGCAGTCTTATCGCCGATTATCTGGGTCTTCTGGTCGTGCTTACTCCATCAACACAGAACCGCGGTATTGTAACAAGTGTCACTTGGAACACTTCGACAAGTGCACTAATGGATGCGCCTATTTTTGCTGTGGGGAATTGGGTCATTTTAAGAATAAGTGCCCAAGGAAAGCTGATGCCTGCCATAAGTGTGGTGTATGGGTGCATTACACTAGGAATTGCAGAAAGAATGATCCAGCTGCTGCTGCTCCAACTACAACACAATCGTCTGGAGGATCAAGTGGTGGTTCAGTCAACCTCCGGAGCCGGCCACAAAGGACATCAGCTCGTGCTTTTCAGATAATGGCGAAGGAGGCCAAGGAAAACCCATAGGTGGTCACGGATATGTTTATCGTTAATTCTATGCCAGTTCTATTTGATTCGGGTGCCAACCGGTCATTTGTATCTACTATTTTTGCACAACAACTATCAATGCCACTTTCTAAGCTATCTGCTGTACTAGATATTGAAACTGCTATTAACAGTTTAGTAAAAGTAGATCATGTATACCGTAACTGCACTTCGGTGATTTAAGATGTAGTCTTCAATTTGGTTATGATTTCGATCGAATTCAGTGAGTTTGACGTGATTGTTGGAACGGACTGGTTGATCGAAAATGAAGCTCATATAGTCTGTAAGAAGCGTATGATAAAGATAAGTACTCCGAAGGGGCGGGAGATCTGTATATATGGGGATTGGAGAAGTGGGGATTTGTGCTTGTTGACCGTTGCAAAAGCTTGAAAGCTTGTTGCAAAGGGATGTAACGCGTATTTGGCATATACTATTAATGCCAAGGCTGAAAAGAAGAATGTGGCCGATGTGCCTGTTGTATCACAATTCCCGGATGTGTTTCCGGAGGACTTGTCTGGCGTGCCGCCTGAGAGACAAGTTGAGTTCCGAATAGATTTGATCCCTGGAGTTGCACCGGTAGCTCATTCTCCGTATCTCCTTGCTCCTACCGAAATGCAAGAGACGATGAAACAACTCCAGGAGTTGTTGGATAATGGCTTCATTCGACCGAGTTCATCGCCGTGGGGAGCCCCTGTACTGTTTGTTAAGAAGAAAGATGGGACAATGAGGATGTGCATTGATTACCGGGAGCTGAATAAGCTGACTATTAAAAACAAGTATCCATTGCCGAGAATAGATGATTTGTTTGATCAACTACACAAGGCTAGTGTGTTCTCTAAAATCGACTTACGATCGGGGTACCATCAGTTGAAGGTACGAGAAGATGATGTGCCTAAAACAGCATTCAGAACTCGCTATGGGCATTACGAGTTTCTGGTTATGCCTTTTGGCTTAACCAACACCCCGACTGTCTTTATGGATTTGATGAATAGAGTTTGCAGACCGATGTTAGATAATTCGGTAATAGTGTTTATTGATGATATCTTGGTGTAATCCAAGTCTGAGGCCGAGCATGCTGTTCATCTAAAGTAGTTATTGGAACTGTTGAGAAAAGAGAAATTGTATGCCAAATTCTCAAAGTGTGAGTTTTGGCTGCAACAAATTCAGTTTTTTGGACATGTAATATCTGGAGCTGGGATTTCCGTAGATCCAACTAAAGTTGAAGCAATAAAGAACTGGGAACCGCCTCGTTCAGCTACAGAAGTCAGAAGTTTTCTTGGATTGGCGGGCTACTATAGGAGGTTTATTAAGGACTTCTCGAAGATTGCAGTTCCTTTGACTGCATTAACGAAAAAGAATGCACCATTTGTTTGGGAAACTGTGCAGCAATAGGCTTTCGAGATTTTGAAAAACACGTTAAGCGAAGCACCAATACTTGCCTTACCCGAGGGAAATGAGGATTTTGTGGTTTACCCAGATGCTTCGAGGTTGGGATTGGGTGCTGTACTGATGCAGCGTGGAAAAGTAATTGCATATGCCTCGAGACAGTTAAAGCAGCACGAGAAAGATTATTCAATTCATGACTTGGAGTTGACCGCAGTTACTTTTGCCTTGAAATTGCGGAGGAACTATTTATATGGGATTAAGTGTCAACTGTACACGGTTCATAAAAGTTTAAAGTACATCTTTAGTCAGAAAGAGCTTAACATGAGACAGCGTAGGTGATCATCGAAAAAGCACATCAGTCAAAATTTTCTGTACATTCCAGGAGCACAAAGATGTACAATGAGCTGAAAGCAGACTTCTGGTGGCTTGGATTGAAGAAGGATATCGGTCTATGTTGAAAGATGTTTGACATGGCGGTTAGTGAAAGCCGAACATCAGCAACCATATGGTAGCTTGCAACCGCTTCCCATTCCGGAATGGAAGTGGGAACACACCACTATGGATTTTGTCACGAAGTTGTCGAAGGCTAGACGTCAACATGATGCAGTTTGGGTAATAGTTGATAGATTGACCAAGTCAACACACTTCATTCCAATAAGAGAAAGTTATTCGCTGGAAAGATTGGCTCAGATTTACATGGACTAGATTATTTCTAGACATGGAGTGCCAAAGTCCATTGCATCAGATCGGGATAGCCGATTTACTTCAAATTTCTGGTCAGCCCTGCAAGAAGGATTGGGTACAAGGATCGTGATGAGTACAGCCTATCGTCCGCAAACCGATGGCCAAATTGAAAGGACCATCCTTACTCTAGAAGATATGATGAGGTCGTGTATTTTGGATTTACGCAGAAATTGGGACGATCATTTGCCACTGATAGAGTTCTCGTACAACAACAGTTACCACGCGACAATAAAGAAAGCGCCGTTTGAAGCCTTATATGGGAGAAGGTGTAGAACTCCTACATGTTGGAGGGAAACAGGGGAAGCACCAATTGCTGGGCCGACATTGCTTCAGGAAACGAATGAGAAGATACATCTGGTTAGACAGAATATGAAGGCGGCCCAGGATCGACTTGAAAAGCATCATGATAGGAGGCACAAACCGATCATTTTTTTATGTCAATGATCGGGTTTGTTTGATGGTATCACCTATGAGAGGTGTTACACGTTTTGTTAAAAGAGGAAAGTTAGCTCCGAGATTCGTTGGACCATTCAGGATAAAAGAGAAAGTAGGAAACCCATCTTATCGTTTGGAGTTGCCTGAAGAAATGTCAGGTATCGATCCGGTGTTCCATGTGGGAAATCTCCGAAAGTCATTCACTACCGGAAATAAGGATTGGGCTGATCACACCGAGCTGCAGATTGACGAAAGGCTCCGATATGTGAAAGAGTCGGGGTGTGTGTTAGATACAAAGATGAAAAAGCTAAGGAGCAAAGAGACTGAAATGGTGCTGGTGCGTTGGAAGCATCACAAAGGAGCCAATCATACATGGGAGACAAAGACTGAAATGATAAAGAAATATCCGCAACTTTTTGAAGCTACATAACTTCGAGGACGAAGGTTGAGCGTGGTGGAGCCCATGCTGTAACATCCTAATAATTAAATTATTATATTTGAAGTTAATTAGTTTAAATTTGTAATTTAAGTTGAGTTCAAATTTGGATTAATTATAAGTTGGTTGCATTATTCGGAAATTAAGAATTTCAATCTATTAAGTAAATATAATTGTTAACAAATGTTATGGATAATAAAATAAAGATAGAATTCCTTATTTTATAAAATCAGTATTTAATGAAACCAGATAAGTGGAGGGGCTAAATGTGCCAAAGTTGAAAAATGGGAACAAAATTCCCTTAAACCTCTCATTTGAATGAAATCAATATCTCTCTGCTCTCTCTCTAAACCCTCTGCTCTCCTTCTCTTCTCAAAAGAACCCACAGTTCTCTCCTAAAGCCAAATCAAGATCACCAAATTTGTGGAATTCGAATATGAAAAATATGGATTTAACGTACTAGAAAGGAACTAGAACATCTAGAAGCATCGATTTATGGTCAATATCACTTATCCTCATCAAATTTAAGGTTTTAGGTTCGGTTTTTGAGTGGACCAAATGTAGGTTCCGAGAGGTTTCCCAAGTATATAGTCTTAAGCTGTCGAGGGGGGTGAATACATCAATTTAAAAACTACACACTATTTTCTCAATGTTTGTATGTATTATCAACAAATGTTATTTACAAACAAGCTTGACTGCGGAAAGGTTCAAGCTGAGATGACAGATACAACAGTATGTTAACTAATGTAAGACAGACTTAAAATAGTTATAATGAATACATTAACTAGGAATTACTCACTGTGTTTACAAGACTCAGAGAAACAGCTAGAATAAGAACAGCTTGGACACAAAGCACTGTTTTATTCACGCAGACTTGCATGCATGAAAGACACACTTGAATGCACTTTCACTCTTGGCTTTAGCACTTAGCTTTTTGGCTTAATCTTTCAATCCTTGGAAGTTTCCTTTTATACTCACTCCGAGGATCTAAGAGAAGCTTCTTCATTGGATGAAAGGAAAAGTGGAAAGTCTTGTTGAAAAGACAACATAAACTTTTCTGCACATTCTGAAAAGCAGACATGCCTTTATGTTGCAGAACTTTTGTCTTTTCACTTTGTCTACTGTTGCATTAGCTTTAACTAAATAAGGAATGTCAACTTTGCGTCTTTCTTCCTTTGTTAAGGCGTATTTTGATATAAGAAAAAGGTCTGTCACCCTTTTTCAAATATCCTTTTGTCTTCATGTAATAGAACAGCGTGGGCAGGCTGAGCAGTTCTGTTTTCCACTTTGTCTTCGACTTTGTAAACTGATCTTTTAGCCAAAAACTATACATGAGGACTTGGAAACATATTCCATAGAGTGTTTAGCCTGTTCACAAAGAACAGGTTCTGTTCACAAAGAACAGAACACTTGTAAACTGCCCAAGCTTCACCAGTGTAGAGCAGCGTAGACAGTTTATGTCCAGCCTGTTCAGCAGACTGAACAGCTTGGGCAAAACTGCCTTTGTTGCAACACATGCAACACATAGAACAGCTTCAGGCTGAAATTGCAAATCATTTTCAGGTTTCAATAAGGCAAATCCTTAACCATGAGCTTAGCTACGTCTATGGTGTAAAGGTTAAAGTTACGGGAACCGGATAAAATTTCTTTGCCATCCATACTCTTAACATTACAGTTCTTAGCCCTAAATGTTACCTCTAATCCTTTATCGCAGAGCTGACCTATGCTAAACAGATTATGTGATCATCCTCAACATAGTCAACATCTTTGATGACTAGATTATTTAAGACTAAATCCACGTATCCTTTTATGTGAGCCTGGTGACTGTTCCCGAATTTTACTGTCCCACATTATTGTTCCACTACATTGGACAATAATTCTCTTCTCCAAGTCATGTGCTTGGAGCAACCCGAATCCATATTCCATATGGATTCTGCCTGAAAAAAATAAATACATATAATGAACATTTACATTCAAACAGATCCATCTTAAATTAACATTCAAACCATGTTCTGAACCGAGTTGTTCAGAAAACATGATGATATTAGACTGTGTCCTGAGCTGTGTGCACAGAAGCCAAATGTGCCAGTTTAAGTACAACCGACAAGCAGAAGAACGAATCCTAGCCTATGATAACTAGAAGCCAATTCATTGAAGTACGGGTCTTGATCTGAAGTAACAAAGAACCATCTACATTAATATCACACAACTTTGGGTACCCATCTTAATATAGGTCCTTTTGGGTTTGGAGTTCCAGGTGAATATGGTACGTTTGCAGTTTTAGGAACCAATTTTGCAATTATGTGTGGACCAGAAGCATAACCTTTTGGAATCCATTGAAAATTGGATTCATCAGGCTTTGGAACCTTAGGCGATGAAATTACCTTCGGTTTTTGACTTTTTGAGACTCGTTTGACTTTTGCTTTGGTTTTGGGACTAGGCAAAGTACAAGTCTCATTTTTTATGATGGCCGATGATGCAACATTTTTTATTTTCTTTTTCGAACTCTTTTAGCAGGATAAGGCACAAAAGCATTCATTTAAGGAACTTGGCGTCTAAAACGAGTTGGACATAATTTAAAAAAGTCACTAAAAGAATACTTCAAACAAACATTAGAATTCATCACATCATTACAATCGTTGTTTTTCGAGATTACATGCAACCTATATCTAGAAACAAAATCATATGGCATATCCCCCCTTCTTCACAATAAAACTTGTAAAATCTTGCATGGTTGTTTTTGGCACTCTTCTCACATGATCTGTAGGAACAAAACAACGAGAGTCAGTATGCTTGGAAGACTTAGACTTTAAAGATTTTTCTTTTTCTTGGTGAGTGAGTTCCTTAGAAGACTTCGATTGAATCTGAGTCTTCTTTGAATCCTCAGATTTGAAAGATTTTGAGCACTCACCTTTAATACTGATAGAAGAATTTTCAATTTTAGTTTTACTTTTGTTAGATGACACGGGTGGGATTTTGGTAGGACGAGAAACTCTTGGTTCTTTTAAGCTTTGAGAAACCATGTCAAATTTTTCTTTGTAGACAGTTAATTCTACAGATTTTCGAAAACTTTGATTTACCAATTTTTCCTCACTCTTAAGAAGAGCTTCTTGATAATCAAGAGCTTTCTTTGAGTTGACTTTAATTTATTTTCTAAAACTTTAATTTTATGTTGAAGAACTTTTGTAGGAATGTAAAGGTGAGAGATTGGTTTTACTTGTTTTGCTTTCATTTCAGCTTCAGAATAACTAGACAAGAAGTCTTCCTCTAGAGTGGGTACTCAGTTCTTCATATTTAAAAAAATATTTCTTTTTCTTTATTTTCAATACGTGTCTCATCCTCTTGGGTTAACTTCTTTTGATGACTTGAAAAAGAAAGATTTAATCCCAACACCCATATAATTATGTCATAAAAGAGAGGTAAAACTTTTTGAGCCTTTTCCAAATACTTAGGGGGCGTTTGGTTCGCTGATTTTTTCCTCTGGGATTTGCATTTTGTTAAAGGATTTGCATTATGCAGCATTTGCATTGTTCAAGATTTTGTCAAAGAATTTGTATTATGTTATAGAAAATTTTTTTGCTAATCAGAAAAATGCAAGGTAACTGGGATTTAAAATCGTTGGGGGCAGGCTGGGATTTTAAATAACATACAACGGAGGGATTTAAGGAATCCTGGGATTTTAAATCTTTACTAAAATCTGCAAACCAAACACAGGATTTTAAATGCAAATCCCAGTGAATCCCAGGAAATCCGTGAACCGAACGTCCCTTAGGATTTTTAAAACCAATTCCTTGTTTAGAATGGTAAAACCTAGTCTCTTTGGACTGATTCAAATGAATAGTTTGTTTAGTTTCACCTCGTTTTAAAAATTCATCATAAAGGATCTTTATTCTAGAGTACAAACTTATTCTTTCTTCTTCTATCATTTCGTATTTTTCTAAGCTGTCTATGTTTTCCATACTTACCGTCTCTAATTGTTTTGATAGAACAAATATTTCTTCTTTCAATGAGAGCTTTTTATTAGATAACCTATTCATACAAGATTCTAGATACATATTCCTATCCTGAATATCTACCTTTCAATTAGATAACCTATTCATTTCGTATAGTTTTGAATTAGTTATAATTTTTCAAAGTCGGTGTAATATTTCTGCCGAAAAATCCGGATTTCATAACCTTGAAACAACTTGTGATTCTTGTTATTTATTCAAAAACCACAAGTATAAAAGGCTATGAAACACATTTATATAATTTGTTTTCATAATATTCATGCTTTCATTATGTGTTTATATATTTATAAACACATTTGAAGAAACAAACTTTAAAACTAAAAGTTAGATGTTCATAACTTGGTTTTTGATGAACTTTGTTCTTGTTGGTGATTATATATTATTATGCAAGACTTATATAAACATAAATACAAGAAGTTATAAGTTAGTATTTACTTAATTTGAGGTATTAGAAGCATGAAATCAAGTGGAAGTTGAAATTTTGAAAGGTTGCACCAAGAACACTTGAAATAAACTTAAAGAACACTTGAAAGAACAAAAGTTGCAAACTTTTGGCTTCGTTTGACAACTTGGCCGATTTTTTTGAGTGAAATGAGAGAGTTTTCTTTTGTTTTGGAGGTGTGAAAATGAATGGAAGTGAGCCCTCTATTTATAGAGAAAATTTGGTCTTTCAAAGTGGAGGTTGAGTAAGGATTTGGATGAAATGAAATGGCATGATGAACGACGATTTGATGGTGATAGTGTAAGGTTGTTTCAATAAAAAAAGAAGTCAAACTCTATAAAAGGACCACCTACGGGTAGATTTTTGAAGATATTATCATGTATTTTCATTTTTTTGTATAAATGTATTTAGAATGTATTCTTGTATTTTCCTTTTTATGTAAATTCATAAATACTTTTGAATGCATTTGTTTAATAAATTGTTTTAGGCTTGCATAATTAATGTTAAGTAAGTGTATTAATGCATGATTAGTGTCACTAATCTTAATTTAATTGTGTACTTAGTGGAATTAATCCAACGTATCGTAAATTGATCGGATTAATAAATTCGCTTCACACCGATGAAATTGATTCTAATTGAGATGAATTTCCTTATGAAATTTGTTAAATACATTGATTAATTGTTAATGACCACTGATTATGTTATAACTTGTTAATAACTACTGATTAAGTTATGATTACTAACCTGATTTTGTGTCGGTTGTTAAAGTCTCCCCCTGTTAAGGGAATTTCGTCCCGAAATTTTATCGTGAATCCTCAGGGGTTTGGTTAGTTGAGAAGAGGTGAGGGTATTTCTGTTTCCTTTGATCTTCGCGTTCCCAGGAGAATTCTAGACCACATCTAGAATTCCATCTGACTTTCACAATAGGAATGCGACTTTGCTTTAATCTATTCACCTCACGGTCCATGATTTTGTAACATTCGAATATTTAAATTATTATAATTGAAGTTTATTAGTTTAAATTTGTAATAAAAGTTGAGTTGAAATTTGGATTAGTTATAAGTTGCTTGCATTATTCGGAAATTAAGAATTTCAATCTATTAAGTAACTATAATTATTAAGAAATGTTAAGGATAATAAAATAATGATAGAATTCTTTATTTTATATAATCAGTATTTTATGAATCCAGATAAGTGGAGGGGCTAAATGTGCCAAAGTTGAAAAATGGGAATAAAAGTCCCTTAAACATCTCATTTGAATGAAATCAATATCTCTCTACTCTCTCTCTAAACCGTCTGCTCTCCTTCTCTTCTCCAAAGAACCCACGGTTCTCTCCCAACGCCAAATCAAGATCACCAAATTTGTGGAATTAGAAGCTAAAAAATCTGGATTTAAGGTACAAGAAAGGAACTAGAACATCTACAAGCATCAATTTAAGGTAAATATCACTTAATCTCATCAAATTTAAGGTTTTGTGTCCAGTTTTTGAGAGGACCAAATCACTGATTTTGGGTTCAAAAATGTTGATTCATGTTGTAAATAACTGTGGGTTTGTGAAAATCTAGTAATATAGAGGTTATATATAAAGTTTCGAGTCTTAAATCAAGATTTAGATGTGATTTTGGGAGAGTTACAGTATGTTCTGTATGTGTGTCGCATGGGGGCCGAAACAACAAAAATGGGTACCGAAACCTTGTGGCAAGGGTGTCACAGTGAGTGGTATCAGAGCAGTAGTTTGAGATTCAAGTGTCCGTGAGGTCTTGGTCTTAAACATTAAGTTATGATATGTAGTGATTTTAAGTAATGATCTGAACTAAGATAGGTTACGATCTAGTAATCATAGGAAATTGACTATCATACGGGACAATGGGTGGTGTCACATGACATGTTACTAAACAAGTTATATGTTTTATATCTCAGAATATGTCTAGAGGAGGAATGACACCCGAAGAAACAAGAGAAATGATGCTAGCCATGATGGCTGAGCAAAATAAGATGATTCAAGACTAGTTTCGGGATCGAGATGAGGCCGAAGGCAAGAGAAGGGAAGAAAAGAGAAAGAATGAAGAGAAATAGGGTAACAACGACGGTAACCAAGATTACAATACTGGGTCATCAAACAAACCCAAAGGTTGTCGGTTCAAGGACTTCAAAGGAAATGAGGCCGTGGAGTTTAATGGACTAGGAGATGCTGTTACTGCACTTTAATGGATAACGGCAACCGAACGTACATTCCGAATTAGCGATTGTGCTGAGAAGGACATTGTCCAGTTTGCTACAACTATGTTCACTAAAGACGCAGTTATGTGGTGGAATTCCATGGTTAACGCCTTAACCTTGGAGAAAGTTTCTGTAATGACTTGGGCTGAGTTCACTGACATATTCACTCAATAGTACTGTCCGGTTGATGAGCACCGAAGGTTTGAAGCTAAATTTATGACTGTGATGCAGGGGACTAAGACTGTGTCCCAGTATGCTGTGGAATTCACGAGGCTGAGTTTGTTTGCGCCTCATCAGGTCGATACAAAAGAAAGGAAATTAACCAGGTTTGAGGCTGGTTTGGACATGAGATTAGGAGGGTAATGAGTAACGCCCGCTACCCTACTTTTACTGGCTTATTAGAGGCTGCCAGAAATGTAGAGCAAAATTCTTATCATATTGGGTTATTCAATTAAGCCTGATGCTGCTTCCACTAACCCAACACAGCCATCACCATCGGAACGCCAACGTGAAGGGGGATACTCGGGCTCTTCTCGTTTATCGCAGTATTCACCACAGCAGTCTTATCGCCGATCATCTGGGTCTTCTGGTCGTGCTTACTCCATCAACACAGAACCGCGGTATTGTAACAAGTGTCACTTGGAACACTTCGACAAGTGCACTAATGGATGCGCCTATTTTTGCTGTGGGGAATTGGGTCAATTTAAGAATAAGTGCCCAAGGAAAGCTGATGCCTGCCATAAGTGTGGTGTATGGGTGCATTACACTAGGAATTGCAGAAAGAATGATCCAGCTGCTGCTGCTCCAACTACAACACAATCGTGTGGAGGATCAAGTGGTGGTTCAGTCAACCGCCGGAGCCGGCCACAAAGGACATCAGCTCGTGCTTTTCAGATAACGGCAAAGGAGGCCAAGGAAAACCCATAGGTGGTCACGGGTATGTTTATCGTTAATTCTATGCCAGTTCTATTTGATTCGGGTGCCAACCGGTCATTTGTATCTACTATTTTTGCATAACAACTATCAATGCCACTTTCTAAGCTATCTGTTGTACTAGATATTGAAACTGCTAGTAACAGTTTAGTCAAAGTAGATCATGTATACCGTAACTGCACTTCGGTGATTTAAGATGTAGTCTTCAATTTGGTTATGATTCCGATCGACTTCAGTGAGTTTGACGTGATTGTTGGAACAGACTGGTTGATCGAAAATGAAGCTCATATAGTCTGTAAGAAGCGTATGATAAAGATAAGTACTCCGAAGGGGCGGGAGATCTGTATATATGGGGATTGGAGAAGTGGGGATTTGTGCTTGTTGACCATTTCAAAAGCTTGAAAGCTTGTTGCAAAGGGATGTAACGCGTATTTGGCATATACTATTAATGCCAAGGCTGAAAAGAAGAATGTGGCCGATGTGCCTGTTGTATCACAATTCCCGGATGTGTTTCCGGAGGACTTGTCTGGCGTGCCGCCTGAGAGACAAGTTGAGTTCCGAATAGATTTGATCCCTGGAGTTGCACCGGTAGCTCGTTCTCCGTATCTCCTTGCTCCTACCGAAATGCAAGAGACGATGAAACAACTCCAAGAGTTGTTGGATAATGGCTTCATTCGACCGAGATCATCGCCGTGGGGAGCCCCTGTACTGTTTGTTAAGAAGAAAGATCGGACAATGAGGATGTGCATTGATTACCGGGAGCTGAATAAGCTGACAATTAAAAACAAGTATCCATTGCCGAGAATAGATGATTTGTTTGATCAACTACACAAGGCTAGTGTGTTCTCTAAAATCGACTTACGATCGGGTACCATCAGTTGAAGGTACGAGAAGATGATGTGCCTAAAACAGCATTCAGAACTCGCTATGGGCATTACGAGTTTCTGGTTATGCCTTTTGGCTTAACCAACACCCCGACTGTCTTTATGGATTTGATGAATAGAGTTTGCAGACCGATGTTAGATAATTCGGTAATAGTGTTTATTGATGATATCTTGGTGTAATCCAAGTCTGAGGCCGAGCATGCTGTTCATCTATAGTAGTTATTGGAACTGTTGAGAAAAGATAAATTGTATGCCAAATTCTCAAAGTGTGAGTTTTGGCTGCAACAAATTCAGTTTTTGGGACATGTAGTATCTGGAGCTGGGATTTCCGTAGATCCAACTAAAGTTGAAGCAATAAAGAACTGGGAACCGCCTCGTTCAGCTACAGAAGTCAAAAGTTTTCTTGGATTGGCGGGCTACTATAGGAGGTTTATTAAGGACTTCTCGAAGATTGCAGTTCCTTTGACTGCATTAACGAAAAAGAATGCACCATTTGTTTGGGAAACTGTGCAGCAATAGGCTTTCGAGATTTTGAAAAACACGTTAAGCGAAGCACCAATACTTGCCTTACCCGAGGGCAATGAGGATTTTGTGGTTTACACAAATGCTTCGAGGTTGGGATTGGGTGCTGTACTGATGCAGCGTGGAAAAGTAATTGCATATTCCTCGAGACAGTTAAAGCAGCACGAAAAAGATTATTCAATTCATGACTTGGAGTTGACCGCAGTTACTTTTGCCTTGAAATTGCGGAGGAACTATTTATATGGGATTAAGTGTCAACTGTACACGGTTCATAAAAGTTTAAAGTACATCTTTAGTCAGAAAGAGCTTAACATGAGACAGCGTAGGTCGATGGAACTTATAAAGTATTATGACTGTGAAATCCTTTATCACCCCAGAAAGGCTAATGTAGTAGTCGATGCTTTAATCCGTAAGGCCTACTCTAAGGACTGCTGTTACATGATGACATCTACGATGTTAACTTCCAGGATTATTGATGATATAAAAGATGCTCAAGTAGAAGCTTTGAAGGAAGAAAATGTTGGTGCTGAAGATATTTGAGTACATAAAAAGGTTATGGAAACGACCGAATCGTGTTTGAAAGGAATTTATGGGAGAATCTGGGTGCCAAAGTTTGGTGCTATGAGAAAGGTGATCATCGAAAAAGCACATCAGTCAAAATTTTCTGTACATTCCAGGAGCACAAAGATGTACAATGAGCTGAAAGCAGACTTCTGGTGGCTTGGATTGAAGAAGGATATCGGTCAGTATGTTGAAAGATGTTTGACATGGCGGTTAGTGAAAGCCGAACATCAGCAACCATATGGTAGCTTGCAACCGCTTCCCATTCCGGAATGGAAGTGGGAACACACCACTATGGATTTTGTCACGAAGTTGTCGAAGGCTAGACGTCAACATGATGCAGTTTGGGTAATAGTTGATAGATTGACCAAGTCAACACACTTCATTCCAATAAGAGAAAGTTATTCGCTGGAAAGATTGGCTCAGATTTACATGGACGAGATTATTTCTAGACATGGAGTGCCAAAGTCCATTGCATCAGATCGGGATAGCCGATTTACTTCAAATTTCTGGTCAGCCCTGCAAGAAGGATGGGTACAAGGATCGTGATGAGTACAGCCTATCGTCCGCAAACCGATGGCCAAATTGAAAGGACCATCCTTACTCTGGAAGATATGATGAGGTCTTGTATTTTGGATTTACGCAGAAATTGGGACGATCATTTGCCACTGATAGAGTTCTCGTACAACAACAGTTACCACGCGACAATAAAGAAAGCGCCGTTTGAAGCCTTATATGGGAGAAGGTGTAGAACTCCTACATGTTGGAGGGAAACAGGGGAAGCACCAATTGCTGGGCCGACATTGCTTCAGGAAATGAATGAGAAGATACATCTGGTTAGACAGAATATGAAGGCGGCCCAGGATCGACTTGAAAAGCATCATGATAGGAGGCACAAACCGATCATTTTTTTATGTCAATGATTGGGTTTGTTTGATGGTATCACCTATGAGAGGTGTTACACGTTTTGTTAAAAGAGGAAAGTTAGCTCCGAGATTCGTTGGACCATTCAGGATAAAAGAGAAAGTAGGAAACCCATCTTATCGTTTGGAGTTGCCTGAAGAAATGTCAGGTATACATCCGGTGTTCCATGTGGGAAATCTCCGAAAGTCATTCACTACCGGAAATAAGGATTGGGCTGATCACACCGAGCTGCAGATTGACGAAAGGCTCCGATATGTGAAAGAGTCGGGGTGTGTGTTAGATACAAAGATGAAAAAGCTAAGGAGCAAAGAGACTGAAATGGTGCTGGTGCGTTGGAAGCATCACAAAGGAGCCAATCATACATGGGAGACAAAGACTGAAATGATAAAGAAATATCCGCAACTTTTTGAAGCTACATAACTTCGAGGACGAAGGTGGTGGAGCCCATGCTATAACATCCTAATAATTAAATTATTATATTTGAAGTTAATTAGTTTAAATTTGTAATTTAAGTTGAGTTCAAATTTGGATTAATTATAAGTTGGTTGCATTATTCGGAAATTAAGAATTTCAATCTATTAAGTAAATATAATTGTTAACAAATGTTAAGGATAATAAAATAAAGATAGAATTCCTTATTTTATAAAATCAGTATTTAATGAAACCAGATAAGTGGAGGGGCTAAATGTGCCAAAGTTGAAAAATGGGAACAAAATTCCCTTAAACCTCTCATTTGAATGAAATCAATATCTCTCTACTCTCTCTCTAAACCCTCTGCTCTCCTTCTCTTCTCAAAAGAACCCACGGTTCTCTCTTAAAGCCAAATCAAGATCACCAAATTCGTGGAATTCGAAGATGAAAAATATGATTTAAGGTACTAGAAAGGAAGTAGAACATCTACAAGCATCGATTTATGGTCAATATCACTTATCCTCATCAAATTTAAGGTTTTAGGTTCGGTTTTTGAGTGGACCAAATGTAGGTTCCGAGAGGTTTCCCAAGTATATAGTCTTAAGCTGTCGAGGGGGGTGAATACAGCAATTTAAAAACTACACACTATTTTCTCAATGTTTGTATTTATTATCAACAAATGTTATTTACAAACAAGCTTGACTGCGGAAAGGTTCAAGCTGAGATGACAGATACAACAGTATGTTAAGTAATGTAAGACAGACTTAAAATAGTTATAATGAATACATTCACTAGGAATTACTCACTGTGTTTACAAGACTCAGAGAAACAGCTAGAATAAGAACAGCTTGGACACAAAGCACTGTTTTATACACGCAGACTTGCATGCATGAAAGACACACTTGAATGCACTTTCACTCTTGGCTTTAGCACTTAGCTTTTTGCCTTAATCTTTTAATCCTTGGAAGTTTCCTTTTATACTCACTCTGAGGATCTAAGAGAAGCTTCTTCATTGGATGAAAGGAAAAGTGAAAAGTCTTGTTGAAAAGACAACATAAACTTTTCTGCACATTCTGAAAAGCAGACATGCCTTTATGTTGCAGAACTTTTGTCTTTTCACTTTGTCTACTGTTGCATTAGCTTTAACTAAATAAGGAATGTCAACTTTGCGTCTTTCTTCCTTTGTTAAGGCGTATTTTGATATAAGAAAAAGGTCTGTCACCCTTTTTCAAATATCCTTTTGTCTTCATGTAACAGAACAGCGTGGGCAGGCTGAGCAGTTCTGTTTTCCACTTTGTCTTTGACTTTGTAAACTGATCTTTTAGCCAAAAACTATACATGAGGACTTGGAAACATATTCCATAGAGTGTTTAGCCTGTTCACAAAGAACAGGTTCTGTTCACAAAGAACAGAACACTTGTAAACTGCCCAAGCTGCTCACCAGTGTAGAGCAGCGTAGACAGTTTATGTCCAGCCTGTTCAGCAGACTGAACAGCTTGGGCAAAACTGCCTTTGTTGCAACACATGCAACACATAGAACACCTTCAGGCTGAAATTGCAAATCATTTTCAGGTTTCAATAAGGCAAATCCTTAACCATGAGCTTAGCTACGTCTATGGTGTAAAGGTTAAAGTTACGGGAACCGGATAAAATTTCTTTGCCATCCATACTCTTAACATTACAGTTCTTAGCCGTAAATGTTACCTCTAATCCTTTATCGCAGAGCTGACCTATGCTAAACAGATTATGTGATCATCCTCAACATAGTCAATATCTTTGATGACTAGATTATTTAAGACTAAATCCCCGTATCCTTTTCTGTGAGCCTGGTGACTGTTCCCGAATTTTACTGTCCCACATTATTGTTCCACTACATTGGACAATAATTCTCTTCTCTCAGTCATGTGTTTGGAGCAACCCGAATCCATATTCCATATGGATTCTGCCTGAAAAAAATAAATACATATAATGAACATTTATAAGCATTCAAACAGATCCATCTTAAATTAACATTCAAACCATGTTCTGAACCGAGTTGTTCAGAAAACATGATGATATTAGACTGTGTCCTGAGCTGTGTGCACAGAAGCCAAATGTGCCAGTTTAAGTACAACCGACAAGCAGAAGAACGAATCCTAGCCTATGATAAGTAGAAGCCAATTCATTGAAGTACGGGTCTTGATCTGAAGTAACAAAGAACCATCTGCATTAATATCACACAACTTTGGGGACCCATATTAATATAGGTCCTTTTGGGTTTGGAGTTCCAAGTGAATATGGTACGTTTGCAGTTTTAGGAACCAATTTTGCAATTATGTGTGGACCAGAAGCATAACCTTTTGGAATCCATTGAAAATTGGATTCATCAGGCTTTGGAACCTTAGGCGATGAAATTACCTTCGGTTTTTGACTTTTTGAGACTCGTTTGACTTTTGTTTTGGTTTTGGGCCTAGGCAAAGTACAAGTCTCATTTTTTATGATGGCCGATGATGCAACATTTTTTATTTTATTTTGCGAACTCTTTTAGCAGGATAAGGCACAAAAGCATTCATTTAAGGAACTTGGCGTCTAAAACGAGTTGGACATAATTTAAAAAAGTCACTAAAAGAATACTTCAAACAAACATTAGAATTCATCACATCATTACAATCGTTGTTTTTCGAGATTACATGCAACCTATCTCTAGAAACAAAATCATATGGCATATCCCCCCTTCTTCACAATAAAACTTGTAAAATCTTGCATGGTTGTTTTTGGCACTCTTCTCACATGATCTGTAGGAACAAAACAACGAGAGTCAGTACGCTTGGAAGACCTAGACTTTAAAGATTTTTCTTTTTCTTGGTGAGTGAGTTCCTTAGAAGACTTCGATTGAATCTGAGTCTTCTTTGAAACCACAGATTTGAAAGATTTTGAGCACTCACCTTTAATACTGATAGAAGAATTTTCAATTTTAGTTTTACTTTTGTTAGATGACACGGGTGGGATTTTGGTAGGACGAGAAACTCTTGGTTCTTTTAAGCTTTGAGAAACCATGTCAAATTTTTCTTTGTAGACAGTTAATTCTACAGATTTTCGAAAACTTTGATTTACCAATTTTTCCTCACTCTTAAGAAGAGCTTCTTGATAATCAAGAGCTTTCTTTGAGTTGACTTTAATTCCTTTTCTAAAACTTTAATTTTATGTTGAAGAACTTTTGTAAGAATGTAAAGGTGAGAGATTGGTTTTACTGGTTTTGCTTTCATTTCAGCTTCAGAATAACTAGACAAGAAGTCTTCCTCTAGAGTGGGTACTCAGTTCTTCATATTTAAAAAAATATTTCTTTTTCTTTATTTTCAATACGTGTCTCATCCTCTTGGGTTAAGACTTCTTTTGATGACTTGAAAAAGAAAGATTTAAGCCCAACACCCATATAATTATGTCATAAAAGAGAGGTAAAACTTTTTGAGCCTTTTCCAAATACTTAGGGGGCGTTTGGTTCACTGATTTTTTCCTCTGGGATTTGCATTTTGTTAAAGGATTTGCATTATGCAGCATTTGCATTGTTCAAGATTTTGTCAAAGAATTTGTATTATGTTATAGAAAATTTTTTTGCTAATCAGAAAAATGCAAGGTAACTGGGATTTAAAATCGTCGGGGGCAGGCTGGGATTTTAAATAACATAGAACGGAGGGATTTAAGGAATCCTGGGATTTTAAATCTTTACTAAAATCTGCAAACCAAACACAGGTTTTTAAATGCAAATCCCAGTGAATCCCAGGAAATCCGTGAACCGAACGTCCCTTAGAATTTTTAAAACCAATTCCTTGTTTAGAATGGTAAAACCTAGTCTCTTTGGACTGATTCAAATGAATAGTTTGTTTAGTTTCACCTCGTTTTAAAAATTCATCATAAAGGATCTTTATTCTAGAGTACAAACTTATTCTTTCTTCTTCTATCATTTCGTATTTTTCTAAGCTGTCTATGTTTTCCATACTTACCGTCTCTAATTGTTTTGATAGAACAAATATTTCTTCTTTCAATGAGAGCTTTTTATTAGATAACCTATTCATACAAGATTCTAGATACATATTCCTATCCTGAACATCTAACTTTCAATTAGATAACCTATTCATTTCGTATAGTTTTGAATTAGTTATGATTTTTCAAAGTCGGTGTAATATTTCTGCCGAAAAATCCGGATTTCATAACCTTGAAACAACTTGTGATTCTTGTTATTTATTCAAAAACCACAAGTATAAAAGGCTATGAAACACATTTATATAATTTGTTTTCATACTATTCATGCTTTCATTATGTGTTTATATATTTATAAACACATTTGAAGAAACAAACTTTAAAACTAAAAGTTAGATGTTCATAACTTGGTTTTTGATGAACTTTGTTGTTGTTGGTGATTATATATTATTATGCAAGACTTATATAAACATAAATACAAGAAGTTATAAGTTAGTATTTACTTAATTTGAGGTATTAGAAGCATGAAATCAAGTGGAAGTTGAAATTTTGAAAGGTTGCACCAAGAACACTTGAAATAAACTTGAAGAACACTTGAAAGAACAACAGTTGCAAACTTTTGGCTTCGTTTGACAACTTGGCCGATTTTTTTGAGTGAAATGAGAGAGTTTTCTTTTGTTTTGGAGGTGTGAAAATGAATGGAAGTGAGCACTCTATTTATAGAGAAAATTTGGTCTTTCAAAGTGGAGGTTGAGTAAGGATTTGGATGAAATGAAATGGCATGATGAACGACGATTTGATGGTGATAGTGTAAGGTTGTTTCAATAAAAAAAGAAGTCAAACTCTATAAAAGGACCACCTACGGGTAGATTTTTGAAGATATTATCATGTATTTTCATTTTTTTGTATAAATGTATTTAGAATGTATTCTTGTATTTTCCTTTTTATGTAAATTCATAAATACTTTTGAATGCATTTGTTTAATAAATTGTTTTAGGCTTGCATAATTAATGTTAAGTAAGTGTATTAATGCATGATTAGTGTCACTAATCTTAATTTAATTGTGTACTTAGTGGAATTAATCCAACGTATCGTAAATTGATCGGATTAATAAATTCGCTTCACACCGATGAAATTGATTCTAATTGAGATGAATTTCCTTATGAAATTTGTTAAATACATTGATTAATTGTTAATGACCACTGATTATGTTATAACTTGTTAATAACTACTGATTAAGTTATGATTACTAACCCGATTTTGTGTCGGTTGTTAAAGTCTCCCTCTGTTAAGGGAATTTCGTCCCGAAATTTTATCGTGAATCCTCAGGGGTTTGGTTAGTTGAGAAGAGGTGAGGGTATTTCTGTTTCCTATGATCTTCGCGTTCCCAGGAGAATTCTAGACCACATCTAGAATTCCATCTGACTTTCACAATAGGAATTCGACTTTACTTTAATCTGTTCACCTCACGGTCCATGATTTTGTAACATTCGAATATTTAAATTATTATAATTGAAGTTTATTAGTTTAAATTTGTAATTAAAGTTGATGTCAGGATCTAAAACTGAATAACCAAGATTAACTGATTTGAAATTTATCAGAGTATAAATCAATAATCTTGCTTTGAATCAAAGTTTAATTAAGAAGTTTGGGGAATAACACTTAATTATTTTAACAAAAACTTTCAGAACCAATGAAGCATAAAACATAAGAAGTAATCAAGACTGTTTGTATTGCTGAATTCAATGATTACAATCACCTCTAATCTGTTTGATTAGACGAAGAACACAGACTGTTCTTAGGGTTTTACAACCTTAGAGGCTTAAGAAAACTTAATCAACAAAGCAATTACAGACTCAAAATATGCAGAAAACTCTTATACAATAGAAAACCTATTATGTCTATTTATATTGCTTTTTGGACTTGTTTCCTTGAAGGACTATGACTTCTCTGATAGTAGATATGCTGGAATCTTCGTGTAGATATCTTTCCTGAAAATCAGCACTTTCTGTTTCTTAAACTGTTGAGCAGCTTGAATTGTTTTGCTCTGGCAGCTTGAACTTTTACACTGGCAGCTCGAGTTTCTTCAACTAGCAGTATGAACTTTGTATTTACATGTAAAATCTACTAACAGTCTGAGAAGTCTAAACTAACAGCTTGAATGTACTTAAACTATTTCCCAACAATCTCCCCCTAACTTAAATTCTTTACAAGACTTTAAGTTCTATAAAACATGGAAATAAATAAGTAAACTGTTATTTACAAACCAAGGCTTTCAAAAACTCACAACTGTGCAAGTTTATGATCTATAGCCTTCAAAAATTCTCTCTTCATCTCTTCTTTATCACAAGATATCCTAACTGATTTTATTTGGAGCAGCATATCTTTTGAAAAATTATAAAACTCGAGATTGAAGAAAATACCAAACCCATCTGTGAATTTGATTCTGTAAGTTCTGGATTTGAAAAAAATATGAACTTCCTTGACCTTTTTCCCTTTCTTCTCAGCATCTTCTATTTCTTCTTTTGCAAATTTAGGATCAGCAACTGAACTTAGATCTCTGATGAGTTGTTTTACTTGTGGAAGAGCAGATCTAACTTGAGATACATATCCTATGTTGTACATCTTTATCAGTTCATCCCTGGTCAGCTTATGAACCATTTGCCAGAATGTATCAAACTCCTCTTCTGGTCCAGACTCTCTCCTTATCACAAACTTGACCCTTAAATCTCTTTCATCCAGTGACTTAGCAAACCAGTAGTTGATTTGAGGCTTTGTGAAATCATGTTGATCAATCAACTTCTCTATCTCCATGGCCTTTTGTAGTTGTTGCTCAAAGAGCACTCTCTTAACCGATGAAGGAATAGGGACAACTGCTTGATCAGTGGGAGTAGGTGCACTGGCACCAGCTTCAGTTTGGACTGATTGAGTTGTTGGTTGGACTTCTTGGGATGGTTGAGCTTCTGGAGAGACTGTTGTTCTCTGTCTTTTGTCCATCTCCTTATCATGAATCTCCTGCAGCCTTTCAGTAGACATGGACTGAGCCATTTTCTTTGGAATACCTGCTGCAAAGGCAAAATTGATAAGAAATCTTCTATGCTCAGCCTTGGTGTGCCCTGTTGGCATTTTTCTCTTCATAGCTCCTTTCTTAACCACAAACCCCTTTAAGTAATCACCTAAAGTCTCATCATCATCCATTGGGGTTTGGGATTGCTGATCTAACTCCTTGTCCTGTTCTTCTGCTATTCTTTTGGCAATTTCAGCATCAAAGGCAATTTGGGCTTCTTTGGAAGAGAATTTATGCTTTGGAGACTCAATGAGAATGCCCTTGCCCTTGTCTTTTGCAGCAGATGTTGTAGTTTGGACTGTGCTTGATGGAGCTTGAATTCCTTCTCTGATCACAACTCCAGTGGGTTTTGAAGGAACAGCTTGAGTTTCTAGGCTAACAGCTTGAGAAGCTGTTGGGACTGCTAGCCTAGAAACTGGAACTGTTGGTGCTGCTTGGACTGTTGTTGTTGGAGCTGCTTGGACTGTTGTGGGAACCTCCTGATTCTCCCCCTTTTTGGAAGCATTGGTTTGGTCAGAAGAAACCACAACCTGTACCCCTTGGGTTTGAATCATCTGCTCTAACTTCATAATTTTATTTCCACAGAGGGTGAACCCCTTGTGAAGATAATCCATTCGCTTATTTCGAGCAGCATCTGCCTGCTTGAGAGCAAAAATTTGAGCCCCCTGTGCAGCAATGATGGACATTTGATGGTCCAACATAGCTACAACAGGTTTGAGTCTGGGATCCGTTAAGAGCATTTGTTGCAGACTAGCCTCAAGATCAGAGAACACCTGAGGTGCTTGTGATCTATCACTGACATTAAGACCAGAGGTAGAAACTTCTGGGCCCCTCTTTTCTTGGTTCTGGGGACTTCCAGCTTGTGTTTGCACACTTGCTGTTGCCATGGGCGTGGTCTTAGCTATGTTGGCACTGTCCTGTGCCTCTTGTGCAGAGACATCAGTAGTGCCAGCCACAGAACCCATATGAACCATCTCTGAAGAGATGTTCACCTCCTGAGTGAGGATGGGAGTGTCCTCAAGTGGTTCCCTTTGGATATGCTGTGCAGGAGTATCCTCCTGCACAGGGATATATGGCTCTTGCTGATGGGAGGAGTTGGAAGGAGCTCCTGGTCCCCTTTTTCTTTTGTATATGTTTCTGAGTGGGCGTGTTGGCTGTACAAAAGGATCAGAGGGAATATTTGTATCATGAGGAGTGGGTTGGGGTCTTGGGGTTGTAGCAGTAATGTTAGGCTGAGCCTGCTCAAGACCCTCTCCTCTGTTTCGTGGAATGATGTTCATCATTGCAGAGGGCAATGGAACATCTATACTTACAAAATTGGCACTTGGCTTTAATAGCCTTTTGATTGAAGACAGTGAGTGCCTATGGGAAACATGTATCCGTTTATGTAAATGTGAAGATGTGCAGGTGTGTGCAATAATTTCTGCCAAAAACCTAGGATACATCAAAAATTTCCCATTCTTTAGGGAATGATGCCTTAACATCCCCTGAAAAATCATGTTAGAAAAATTGAACTGTTGGCCAATAGAAAAGCACACTAAGGCAGTGGCAATATTTGAAGAAAACTTAGACCAACCAGTTCTTTTGGGGCTTAAACATTGCTGAATAATGTGCACAAGGTATTTCCATTTAGGAGAAAGATGTGCCTTAAGAAAAGTAAAAGAATCAGCAGGGCCCCTATAGCCAATATTTTGAAGACCAAAATGTAAAGCTTGAAGGGATAGGTCGGTCATACCTGAGGCATCTTGAAGATGCAAGTGATGTCTGATGGATTCCTCAGTGATATGGATATCAGCTCCATCAATCTTGGAAAGGAGGGTAGGCACTCCATTGATGGTTTGAACAGATGCATGGTTCCAAAACTGTTCTATATGGGAGATGTATATAGTAGGGTTTATGGTTAGGGCATAATGAATATGGGAGTGCCTGAGGAAATCCATCATTGCATGAAACGGTTGAAGTTCACAGTGTTTTAGGGTGTATGGAAGGCAGTTATGCTCTTTTACAAACTCCATTGATGAAGAAACGATGGTTTAGGGTTTGAAAGAAGAATGCGTGATTCGTTCAGAGAGAAAGCAAGAGGCCGTGGAAGAAGAATATGTAACTGGTAGTTACAACTGAACGAATCTGGGACCTTTAAAGGTTTCGAAAAGGTTGGGTCCCGCGCACACATTTGAGAAATTACCCAAACACCCTGCACACTTTGACAGATCAAGTGAAAACAACTACCAGTCCGAGAAAATGAACTAGCAGCATGAGAAAATACTCATGCTGTTAGTGTAAAATTGTGCAACTTTTCAATGGAACAGTGTCTCCCCCTTAAATTAGCATACTGAGTCAATAATAATGAAAACCAATTAGTCCATGTTTACCATACCAATATTTGATATTAGGAAAGTGAACCTTCCCACATCAAAAGGTTTTGTAAATAGATCAGCTAGCTGATCATCTGTATGTATTTTGGTAACTTGGATTAACTTCTTTTCATTACAATCTCTGATGAAGTGAAACCTGATTTCTATATGCTTGGTTTTTGGGAATTTCACTGGGTTTTGCACAATGCTAATTGCACTTGAATTGTCAATATAAATAGGAGTGGACAAGAAATTCATACCATAGTCTCTAAGCTGATTTTGGATCCACATTACCTGTGAACAGCAACTTGCAGCTGCTACATATTCTGCTTCAGTAGATGATGTGGACACTGTTGTCTGCTTTTTGCATTGCCAAGAGACCAGTCTTGCTCCAAAGTATTGGCATCCACCAGTTGTGGATTTTCTGTCAATGTTGCATCCACCATAGTCACTGTCAGAATAAGCAGTTAGTTCAAAAGGAGAGTCTTTAGGATACCATAGACCTAAATGTGGTTGGCCATTAAGATATCTAAAGATTCTCTTAACAGCAACCAAGTGAGAATCCTTTGGAGAGCATTGAAACCTAGCACACACACAGACAGCAAACATAATATCAGGTCTTGAAGATGTTAGATACATGAGAGATCCTATAAGGGATCTGTATAGATGAATATCCACATCTATGCCATCTTTGTCTGTATGGAGCTGTTTATGAGGATCCATTGGAGTGTTTGCAACCTTTGTGTCTTGATAGCCAAACTTTACAAATATGTCTTTGACATACTTTGATTGACTTATGAACAGACCAGTAGGCCTCTGTTTAACCTGCAGCCCTAGAAAGAATGTGAGTTCCCCCATTGAACTCATTTGAAACTTTTTGTGCATTAGGGCCTCAAATTGTTTGCACAAACTATCATTAGTTGAGCCAAAGATGATGTCATCAACATAGGTTTGGACAAGTAGAATCTCAGCTTTGATGGATTTAGTGAAGAGTGTTTTGTCCAGAGTGCCTCTCTTGAATCCATTCTGTAGAAGATATGATGACAGTGTGTCATACCATGCTCTGGGAGCTTGGTGAAGACCATAGAGAGCTTTGTCTAGCTTGTACACCCTGTCTGGATACTTGTAGTCTTCAAAACCAGGAGGTTGACACACATATACTTCCTCTTCAATTGTCCCATACAGGAAAGCAGACTTAACATCCATTTGATACACTTTAAATCCTTTGAAACTTGCATATGCTAGAAATAGTCTGATGGCTTCAATTCTTGCTACTGGAGCAAAGACATCATCATAATCTATTCCCTCTTCTTGAGTGTACCCTTGTGCTACTAGTCTTGCTTTGTTCTTGATGACTATCCCTCTCTCATCCTTCTTGTTTCTGAACACCCATCTTGTACCTATTGCTCTTTTTCCTTTAGGAAGATCCACCAGAGTCCATACATTCTGAATTTTGAACTGTAAAAGCTGTTCTTGCATAGCTTCAATCCAGGATGAATCTTTTAATGCTTCTGATGCCTTTTTAGGTTCCAATTGAGACATGAAACAGGCATGTTCAAAAGCAGCTAGACTGAATTCAGAAACTGCTTGTTCAGCAGCAGCAGTCTCATTGTGAACCATTTTCCTTGTTTGAACAGGAGTGCTTGGATCACCCAGTATTTGATTCAGAGGGTGATACTTGTGAACTCTTAGTGTGGGCTCTCTCTCTGTTTGAAAAGAAGTTCCAAGATTTGTATCATCTCCATCAAGACCAGTGAATGGTTCAGGTTCTGAAACAGCTTGACTTGAATCTGGGACTGTTTCCTTTTGTGTTGGAGCTGTACTGTCAGGACTTGGAAATGGCACTTCAGTGTCTGGATTTGCATTAAGTGGAGCATTTAGGACCCCTGGAGGATCACATGACAGAAGTGGTAGAGTGATGTAATCATCCCAACTTGGTGAATCTGCAGCAGTGTGAAACTTTGTGCCAACAGCATGAGAAATTGTATTGGCAGCATGAGAAGTCGTGTTAGCAGCTTCAACCCTGTATGCATCAGCTTCTGCAGTATACTCAACAAAGCTCAGAGAATTTGTTACTGAATCTAAATCAAACAACCAATCAGGACTAGTGCCTTTGATATTAGCAGTATTTTCATTAAATTCAACATTGGCACTTTCTTCAATTGTTTTAGACACACTGTTGTATACTCTATAGGCTTTGCTTTGAATTGAGTATCCTACAAAGAATCCTTCTTCTGCCTTACTTTCAAACTTCCCTAAGTGAGTCTTAGTGTGAAGGATAGTACATGGGCATCCAAAAGGCTTGAAGAAAGCTATTAGGGGACTTCTGTTATGGAATAACTCATAGGGAGTTTTCCCTTGTGATTGAACTACTTGAACCCTATTTAGAACATAACAGGCTGTATTAACAGCTTCTGCCCAGAAAGTCATTGGCAGATTTGAATCAGCTAGCATTGTTCTAGCAGCCTCAATTAATGTTCTGTTCTTTCTTTCAGCTACACCATTTTGCTGTGGTGTTCTTGGTGCACTGTATTGTCTAGAAATACCTTTGGACTCACAGAAACTGTTTAGAATGAGATTTTTAAATTCAGTTCCATTGTCTGATCTTATCACCTTAACTTTGGAATTGGATTGGTTTTCTATCTTAAGGATAAAAGACTTAACTAGTTCAGCAGTTTCATCTTTGGACCTAAGAAAGTAAACCCAAGTAAATCTGGTGAAATCATCAACAATGACCAAACAGTAAGCCCTTTTATTCAAACTCAAAACAGAAGTTGGACCAAATAGATCCATATGTAGCAACTGAAGAATAGATGAGATTGAATTTATTTCTTTGGCCTTATGAGAAGTTTTGTGTTGCTTACCTTTAAGGCATGCTACACAGTGATCATCACAGATGAACTCCTTTTGTGGTAAGCCTCTTACCAGATTCTTTTTGACTAAAATATTCATGGACTTGAAGTTCATGTGACACATCCTTCTATGCCAAAGAGCAGACTCATTGGATGATGCTTTGGATATCAAACAGCTTAAAGTATTTGACTTAGGTAAAAGATCTGTGTCCAGGCAGTAAACATTGTCCTTTCTTGGTGTTCTAAGTAAAACAAGATTTTCAGGAACTTTGAAATCTTTAGAGAGAACAATGCATTCAGAATCTGTGAACAAAACAGTGTTTTGTTTGTCACAGATTTGAGAGACACTTAATAAATTGTACTTAAGCTGTTCAACATACAGAACATCATGGAATGTCATGTTGCCTGCATTAACAGTACCTTTACCTGTAATCTTACCTCATTTTGAGTTGCCTCCAAATGCAACAAAACCTCCATCAAAACCTTTGAAATTTGACAAGCATTCAGAATTGCCTGTCATGTGCCTAGAGCATCCACTGTCCAGATGCCATCTTGATCTATGAGGAGACCTGTGGTTGCCCTGCACAAATAACAGCTTAGTTAGTAGTGGAGTAAACCCAAACCAAATTGGTTTTGGGTTGGCCTTGTACATTGACATAACTAAAAACTGTCTTTGACTTCTTATATTTAGTGAGATCAACTGACGGAGTCTTTGGAGAGTATTTAGTGATAATATGAGGTATCCAACTATTTTGATTATCTTTTCTTCTGACAACCTCAGATAATTCTCTAGCAGCTCCAGATTGATGCCCAGCAGCTTGAGCTGTGTTTGTAGTGCTAACAGTTTCAGTTTTTGCACTAACAGCATCAGATTTTGACTTAGCAGTCTGATCTTTTGCATTAGCAGTTTGAGCAACAGATTTGTCCTTGACACACCACATTTGTTTAAAACTTGATTTAGGCTTTGCCAAAACTTGTTTTTGATGTGTGGACGATTTTTTATTTACTTTTGAGAATCTGTGATCAAATGTTTTCTTTGGAGCTGCTGTGGAAGGTTTCACTTTTGAGTGCTTTGCCTGATTAGGATTTGATTTTGTGTGATGCACAGTCTGTTTTGCAACAGCTGGTTTGTAAAAACAATCCTTGGCTAAGTGATTCTTCCTTCCACAGTGAAAGCATCTTTTGACAGTTTGAATTGGAACACCAGACTTTTCTGTCAATTTCTGGTTCTTGTTTCTCTGGTTTCCTCTTACCTGCTGTTGTTTAGGAAACTTTTGAACACCATGCTTTTGGCATGTGCAGATAGAAACAGTTTTACCTCTTTTAGTTCCTTTTGATGAAGATGCAGTGTTACAGTTAGAATGTACAGAAACTTGTGGAGTAGCATTGTATACACTCATCTTCTCTTTTCCTTTCTTACTGGGAGCTTGGACTTCTATGGGTGCACTCTTTGTGTCACAGTCTCTATCTTGACTCTTATCTTCTTTTAATTCAGGACTGTTATCAAGGATAGGATCTACAATAGTCATAGACTCATCTAGTGGTTCATTGACAAGTCTATCAGCAACCTCACTCATTGGGTGTATGTACTTGTTGTTGTATGGAGGAGGAGTGACCCTATATCCTATACCTTCTTTGGGATTAATCTGAGATTTCACCCTGTCTTTAAATTGTACTTCCATTAGGTGTTCCAGCTTTTGATTTGCCAACTTGAAGTTACCTAGATCTATGTTAACAAATTCTAGTTTCTTATTAGCCTCTAACACCTTCTGTTCAGTCTCTTCTACCTTTTTATTCAGAGATTCTATTTTCTTATTGAGTTCCTTTTTCTCCCATTCATGATAGGTTCTATCATACCCCATTTGAATCTCATTATCCTTATAATCATTGATCTGTTTTTCCAGATCTTCTATGGCTTGCATATATTCATATCTCCTTTCTTCCATCTTAGCTAGAGTTTTGCACATGCTCTCATTATGATCTCTGTACTTTTTAACCATATTTTTGCATGATTGATAGCAGAGTTTAGAATTTACCTCAGATGGTAGTTCAGTGGAGGAGACATTTGATGTTTCTGCCATAAGTGCTTGATTTTGAAATTCTTCCTCTGTCTGATCACTCCAGTCAAACACATTGTCTTCTTGAGAGACAAGTGCTGTTGATGAGGACGCTTGGATGGGCTGTGAAGTCCTTGATGGCTGTTGACCTTGAGATCTACATTCTCTGGCAAAGTGACCAAGCTTATGGCATTTATAGCATTCCACTTTTGATTTATCAAAAGATGGTTTGCCTTCTGTCTTGGCTTGAAAGTTGGCCCTTCCAGTTCTTTTAAGAAACCTTTTGGCTCTCATGGTCAGCATTGCATGTTGCCACTTTAAATCCATCTCTTCAACATCATCTGGATGAATTTGTTCCAAGTCTTCAACATTTAGAGCAAATAATCCATCATTGGCAACAAAGGCCTCATAGTGAGTTTCAGCAGAGTTGCCATCACCACCTGAGAAAAGAATCACAGTTATTAGATTTTTCAGAAGATAGAAAAGCAGTATTGTGATTATAAGAAAAAGATTTCTTTTTAGCATCAATCTCAGTCTCAAACACTCTTAAACTGTTATACAGATCATCCAATTCTATCTCATCAAGAGTGTCTTTTGTTCTCCATTGTGCAGCATAGAGTGTCCATTCTTCTCCAAGAGATCTGAGAAACTTTCTGTTGACTTCATCTTGATCCAGATTGACCTTTGCACTTTCCAGTTCACTTATCAGTTTGTTGAACCTGTCAAAGATTTGAGTGAGGTTTTCATTCTTACCACCAGAAAAGTTTTCATACTGCTGTTTCAAGAGGTCTTTTTGATTTCTCTTGGTACTGGCATTACCAGCAAACCTCTTCTCTAAGGCATTCCAAAGAGAGTGAGGAGTATAAAACTTTTTGAACTGATGTTGATAAGCATTAGGAATGGCTATTTGTGTTGGTACATCCCGTGTGACGATAGCAGTCTAAGTTGTCTTACATTGTGATTTTGCATATGTTTGGTATATATATATTATATATGATTGATGTTTATCAGTGTTTGTATGTTTGAACTTGATGTAACGTATTACAAGAAGTTCAAACATAAAACTCAAAGGTAAAATCAATCATAAGGTAATATTATAAGTTTCATCACTTAAGTGTTTAAGTGTAAAAGGCTAGATTCGAATTTCTTAAGGGGATACATTCGAATCTGAGATAGATTCGAATGAGTCCATAGATTCGAATATAGGTTAGATTCGAATCTGTCAGATGGACAGATTCGAATGGGCCTTAGGCCAGATTCGAGGTTGGCCCACAACAAACTCGAATTAGGGTCTATAATTAGGGATAGACTCGAATGATTAGCAGACCTTTGGCAGAATTCGTGAGGAATTAAGCAATAGGCGATCTCGAGTTTATCAGCTAGGTGAGTCCCGTTTCGGAGAGAATTAGTACGTAGGATCGTTCGTGTGTCGTTCGTTCAGCGTCTAATAGTCTCCGTGTTTCCGTTGGTTGAGAGTTGTCCGTCTAACCGTCAACGAGGATTCCGCACTCGTTAACGGATCCGCGTCTAGATAGATCTTGCAGTCAGTAGACCTTACGAGTGGTATCAGAGACTACGGAGTGTTCGTGGTGTTCTTTGTGTTCATCAGATACATTCTAGGTTTCTTGACGCTAGTTGGACGGTTTTCCTCTCAAAAACGTGTTTTGAGCTTAGCAAATTCATATTCGGGAAACACTTTGTGGTTTTTCACGTTTTTGGTCGAAATCATTATTTTTCGTTTGAAAAAATAGTGATTTAATCTGCAAAACGTCAAAAAATCAAAGTGTTAACCGTTTTTCGAGTTTGCGGCGCTCGAATCTATAGGGGTAATTAGGGTTTCTCTCTAGTCTCGAGTCTAACCAAAATACGCTCCTTTCGAGTCAATTTCAGTCAGTTTCGAGTCTGTGTTGTTTCGAATCTGTTATTACATTCGAATTGGATCTCGAGTCTATATTGTTTCGAGTTTGTTTCGAGTTTGTTACTGTTTCGATTCTCTACTTCGATTCTGCTGAATTTCGATTCTGTTGTGCCTTCGATTCTAAGGGTCTTCGAGTCTAAGGGGTCCTTCGAATCTGACATATCTTCGAATCTATGGAATTGTTCGAATCTGACATAATTTCGAATCTAATTGAATTAAAATACTTAATCGAATTTAATCCCAAATAAATTGGAATCTAATTACATTCGAATCTATCTAGATTCGAAAGAGTTAATCCACATTAGTTTCGAATTAAATTAATTAAGTCTAAATTCAATTTGTTTCAGAAAAGATGTCAAACCTTCAGAAATTCCTTGAAATGGATCACGAAGTTGGGAAGGCTAATGCACCACCAAAGCTGATGAAAGTTGAGGATTACTACTGGTGGAAGGACAGATTTACGGATTTTGTACGATTCAACGATATGCGCATGTGGGTGTGCATTGATGAAGGGTACATTCCACCAGTTTCTGAGGTTGAAGGCCGTCAAAAGGTTCTGTCATACCAGATGATGAAAGAGGATGACAAGAAACTATTTGAAGCTGAAAACAAGGCTTTCTCCATTATCCGAATGGCTTTACCTCAAGATATCTTGCACACATTTCGGACTCAGAGGACGTCGAAAGAACTTTGGGAGTCTCTCCAGAAAAGGTGTGAGGGTAATCCACGGGTACGAAGAAAGCGTACAGAGCTGTTGACCCAACAGTTTGCGATTTTCAAGGCTCTTAAGGATGAACAGTTGGATGATATTATCACACGATTCTATCATCTGATAACAGAGCTTGAAAGTCATGGCATTGAGTACTCGGACAGTGACAAGAACAACAAGCTTCTTGATGCCCTACCAGCCAAATGGGCTATGTACGTGGCAATGATTAAGCTGAATGAAGATAAATACTATGCTCAATCACTGGATGACATCGTGGGAACGTTGAGGGCATATCACTTCGAAATGATAAAGGCTGAGACTGATTACGAGCAAGTCCAAAATCCGGCGATGTATTTTGGAAAGACATCTAAATCATCAGTGACAGCTGATCAGAAGAGTGCTACAGCGTTTTTCACCGGAGAAACGTCATCACCACCAGAGTCCGAAGACTCATTAAATCGCGCGTTCTTAGGGTTAGGAAGATCGGAAGAACCGCAACCTCAAGTCCAACAGGCATCGACCAGTCAGAGCTATTCGAAGATGCCGATGAGCGCAAAGTCCGCGGAAGAGCATTTGAATCTACTTGCTTCGTTTGTGGCCGCTTATGGAAATTGTGTTCAAGGGAAGATCAATGATCCGGCTCTTTGGGATGAAGATTACGATCAGGTCGACCCTGATGACTTAGAGGAAATGGATCTTAAGTGGCAACTGGCCATGGTAACCCAGAGGGTTAAGAGATTCATAAAGAGAACTGGAAGAAATCTACAGATGAATAACAAGGGGATAGGATTTGATAAGTCCAAGGTGAAATGCTATAACTGTCAGGGATTGGGACACTTTGCCAGGGAGTGTCAAAGACCGAAGGTAGAGACATACCAGGGGCAGAGTCAGCATCAAGGACAATACCAAAGTCAGTCCCAACAGAGATACCTTCCGAGTTCTTCGTCTGGTCAAGCCAATCTAGCGGGTCTGATATCCAATGTCACTTCTGACAGACAGCTAGATGGTTCCTATGACTGGAGTTCACATCCTGAGTCCAACGCTAGAGCTTTCATGGCTGAAGTTATGGAGAATGGTTGTGATGAAGATGAGCAGACCACAAGGGAAAACAGTCCGATGTGGGTAGAGAAGGCGAATGGTCAGACCGTGCTGGAGTTTGCTGCTCAGATGGCCAACGTGGAATCTGATAACTCTAAGGTTAGTCTTTCTATTTCTCTATTTCGTGATTTATGTGCTTTATGTGTTAGTTCTAACGATAGGTTAAATCTAGTCTTAGACTCACATAAGACCATAGCTGCTCAAAATGAAAACTTAAAAATAGAAAATGCTAGCCTAAATGATATAAAACAAGATTTAAAAGAAAAGCTTAAGGCTGATGCTCAAGATGTAATCGTTCTAAAAGACAAACTGAGTGAGCAGTGTGTTAGGATAGAACTTATGTATGAGCACGTAGAGGCCTTGACCAAAAGTCTGAAAGACAAGGACATAGAGCTAGCCGAGACCAAGGTTAAGGTAGCAGAGGCAAATAGCAAGCTGGAAAAGTTTAGGAATTCGAGCCTAAACCTAGGAAAAGTCTTAGATGCCCAAAGACAGTCTAAGAAGCCTGTAGGTCTAGGTTTTCACGAAATTCCTCCACCTTTCAATGCGAATTATGTGCCTCAGCCTCAGGAGAAAACTGACAAGTCAGTAGTTTTAGAGGACCTACCTGAACCTACACCTGAGCCTAAAGTTGAAAATACACCTAAGGTGGATGACTCTACGGTCAAGGTCAAGAAAGTGAAATTTGTGTCTTCCTCCAGTGAAACACCTGCAGGAAAACAGAAAATTTCATGGGCTGACCAGGTCGAAGAGACAGACACTGTAGATGTACCAAAGGTAATAGACACTAGTGAGACACCTAGATCTAAGGGACCAACCAAAAAGTCCATGGATAAGATGTCTTGCTTTAGATGTCACGAGAAAGGGCATGTTGCTTCTCACTGTCCAAATAGGAAAGCTGATGTTACACCTAAGACAGTGAATCCAACACCTGTTAAGCCCTCACCAAGTGTGGCGAGCACTAGTAGTTCTCAGAGTACCGAGAAAACTGTGCAGGTCGTACCAAAACCTGTTGTGAAACAAACACCGGTTAAGGTTGGACCAAAAGAAGTGGTTAGGACAAATTCACCGAATCGTGTCTTTAATCAGTCTAGGTCAGCACCTCAACAAGTCTATAGGAGCACCACACCTAGCAGGTCACACACTCCAGTTAGGTCACATACTCCTGTTAGACAATATGTTCCGGTAAAAGCTCAGGGATCACAGTCTGAAATGCAATATAATAAGACTTATTCTAGAGCACCACAACAAATGCCTACTCAAAGGCAAAGAGTGAATCTAAATCACTCGGCACCACAACAGAATTCAGTTCAAAGGCCCAAGTCACCTGAAAGGCGAGATGGGTACTTGAAAGAGTTCACGTATGTGGACGAGAATGGTATTACCAAGTCAGTCATGGCTTGGGTTCCCCGTGATAACTAACCTATTTTCTTTCATGTGCAGGAGATAACTACCGGTCCAAACAACAAGTGGTTCGTCGACAGTGGTTGCTCCAGGCACATGACGGGGGAAAGAAGTCTTCTCACAGACTTCAAAGGGGGTAATAGGGGATTTGTATCATTCGCGGGCAACAAAGGAGGAAATATCACTGGAACTGGAGAAGTCACTAATGGGACGATTACATTGGATCAAGTTTATCACGTTGATAAATTGGTTCATAATCTCATTAGTGTATCTCAAATCTGTGATAAGAAGAACTCGGTGTTATTTACTGACACTGAGGCGTTAGTGCTCAAGCCGGGATTCAAGATACCTGAAGATTGGATATTGATGCGGGCTCCAAGGAAGAATGACTTGTACATGCTTGATATGAACAAGCCAGATAATTCGATGGGTCCGATCTGCTTACTATCAAAAGCTTCAGAGACAGAATCGGTTTTGTGGCACAGACGCATGGCTCACTTGCACCTAAGGAAAATGAACTACATAACGAAGAATGGTTTGGTGCAAGGTGTGCCTCTGAAGAGCTTTCAATTTGAAGACAAGTGTCTACCGTGCATGAAGGGCAAGCAACATAAAAAGACACACAAGTCCAAGAAGCTGAACTCCATAACCTCGACATTCGATTTGTTGCATATGGACCTTTTCGGCCCTATCAACAAAAGGAGTATAGGAGGTAGTTGGTTTTGCTTAGTTATCACTGACGATTACTCACGGTTTTCTTGGGTTTTCTTTTTAGGTACGAAGGACGAGACGGCTACAAAGCTCATCGGGTTCTTAGACCAAGTGGAGAATTCCTACGGAACAAGGGTTAAAAATATACGTAGTGATAATGGGACTGAATTTAAAAACTCTGTAATTGGTGTATATTGCCTATCAAAGGGCATCGTGCATCAATTCAGTGCACCATATGAACCTCAACAGAATGGGGTGGCCGAACGTAAAAACAGAACATTGATTGAGGCTGCAAGGACTATGCTTTCGGATTCAAAGCTTCCTACCATGTTTTGGGGGGAGGCAGTGAATACCGCGTGCCATATTTTAAATAGAGTCCTTACAGTCAAATCATTGAACAAAACATGTTATGAAATTTTGAATAAAAGGCCACCTAACTTAACTGGATTCGAACCGTTTGGAGTACCATGCACACTTTTAAGAACAAAACATCAACCGAAGTTTGGTGAAAAGGCTGACGAAGGATACTTCCTAGGTTATGTGCCAAACTCACCAAACAAACGGGTTTTTAACAAAAAGAGTGGTACTGTGGAGATTGTGTATAATATTGAAGTCACAAGTTATACACATGAACCCCAAACTGGTCCGGAATGGATATTTGACTATGATAAGTTATTTGAGTCATTTAACATTCCTTTGGATGATACCGCAGGTACAATCGAAAAAGACATGGCGACGTTGCACCTAAATGACGATGGCCATATTTTTCCGAGGACCACGTTCGAATCTACGTCCGAGCCTACTGCGACTGTAGATAGTTCTCCAGAAGTTGCTGTAAGGTCTACCACTGACAGATCTATCTAGACGCGGACCCGTTAACGAGTGCGGAATCCTCGTTGACGGTCAGACGGACAACTCTCAACCAACGGAAACACGGAGACTATTAGACGCTGAACGAACGACACACGAACGATCCTACGTACTAATTCTCTCCGAAACGGGACTCACCTAGCTGATAAACTCGAGATCGCCTATCGCTTAATTCCTCACGAATTCTGCAAAAAGTCTACTTAATCATTCGAGTCTATCCCTAATTATAGACCCTGATTCGAGTCTGTTGTGGGCCAACCTCGAATCTGGCCTAAGGCCTCATTCGAATCTGTCCATCTGACAGATTCGAATCTAGCCTATTCGAATCTAAGGACTCATTCGAATCTATCACAGATTCGAATGTATCCTTTTATGCAATTCGAATCTAACCTATACACTTAAACACTTACGTGATGAACCTTATGTTTTAACTTATGCTTGACATACTCTTTGACTTTTATGTTTGAACTTCTTGTAATATGTACATCAAGTTCAAACACACAATCAATAACCGACAAACACATATTAAACATATATATCAATAACACTTGTTAATATTCAGAATATTACTTAAATCATAACGCAGATCATTTAGACTGCTATCGTCACACAGGATGTACCAACAGACTCCCCCTTGACGATAGCTTCTAATTATTTACATTATATCAAATTTAAGTACTAGAGCTATAGACGCTACTACCTGCATATAACCCTGCATCTATACAAACTTTAACTACCTTTTGGACCTTCCTGGCTTCAGATCTCCATGGTTCAGTGAAGAATATAGGCTGATCGTGAAGCTTCTTCAGGTCGTCCTTAGATAGGTTTATCAAATGTAGTGGGTCGTATACCTTCAAAATTACCTGCTCGTCTTGATCCTCCATTATAGCTTCAGCAGTATCAATCTCCAGGTACCACCACTTCATGTTGCTCAAAACATTTTGTGGCATTGGCTTTATTGGCACTCTTTTCAAGCATTTGACTGGCTTGTAGATCATTCTAGCCCAAGGTCTTCCAGTATGAGGATCTATTCTTGATCCATCCTCGACCCTCTTGCCTGATCTCGGCTTAAGCCTCTCAAATTTGCCTTATCGCCCTTCTTTCCTTATGATTCTTTCAATAACGTTTGCGTAAGGATCATCTCCAATATTAATAAGCTCCTTCCAGGCTAACTCTTTAACTTCAATCTTGGGCAAAGAATTTAAAAGCTTTCAGTGTCCGCCTCAAGTATTGAAGTCCATCTCTTCTTTTCAAAATGAACAGCTGCAGTTCTCTGTCAAAGAACCAGCTAATAATGCCTCCTGAGAAGTTCCCAGCACCTGGAACTCTCATCTTCTTCTTCATCTTCAAACTCTCTTTCTTTTCCTCTTTCTTGAACCAAAGATTGATCAAGTCAGTCTTAGATGGCTCCATCTCGGCCTCTTCAAGTTCATTATCCTCGACTGAGGCTACTTTGATATAGTCAATGTCAATCACATTATGATTTTGTCCTTCATATAGCTCCGTTACTGGTTGTGAATTGACAATAACTTCATTGACTTGATCGTCTTCATCCTCTATCACTTCGTCGTCAGATTTCCAGTCAACAACATCGTCTGGAATAAATTCCCCTTCCTCCAACTCTTCCATTTCATCTTCAAAATCAAACTCCATCAGCTCTTCTTCAATATCTTTCAGCGCATCGATCATGTCGCTGTCTAAATTCCTTGAAGAACTAGCCTCTCCTCTTTCACCTTCTGCTTGACTTGGCTCCCCCTGAGATTGAGCAGCCTGAGCAGTAGAAAAATCTACTGGCTCATCCTGTCTTTGAGAGCTGGGATCATTGCCTTGATTATCATCTTCATCATCGTCCCTCCGCCTCTGTACTTCTTGATCACGACACGACTTCTCCCCCTGAGCCTGAAGGTTTTTCATTAACTGCTCAATGAGGGACCTCATTGCTCGGATCTCGGATGACTGATCAGTGACAAAAGATTTAAGCTCAGTGTTTTCATCTCTTACACCTTCAATAATCATTCTCAACTCAGCATTCTCCTTATCCAGATTAGCGTTATGCTCTTGGAGTTCACCAACTGCTTTAGTGAGAGTTATAATTTGAACGTGCTGAAAATCTACTCGACTCTTCAGCTGTAGAAATCTTTGATTTTCATTGTATGCTTCTGGCATAGATGGAATGGACTGAAGGGGAGAAGGATTGGATGGTGGCGGAATGTAGGGTTCGTGTTGCTGAGGTGGCGGTGATGGTGAATCTGTGGTTGGTGCTTGGGTTTGGGCTGGAGAGGTTTCTGGTTGTGCTTCCGAGGTAGAAGACGACCCTTGCATAAATCTATGACGTTTTGCTCGTGGCCTCGTCACTAACGTAGCAATCTCTTCTTCTTCATAATCGGACTCCTCCAATTCCCTAGTCTCTCTCCTCCTCGAACCACCTTGATTGACAATCAATCTAGAACCATAAGTCTCAAAACAACTTCCAGTTTCGGTAGTTACCACCTCATGAACTTCATCTGATTCGGTTTCAGATTCCGAAGATGTCAATCCTGCCTCAGCCCCCTCTGGCTCATATTCGTCAACATCACGAAATATATCATCATTATCTCCAGGCGGACTCAGCAGCTCATCCACCAATGCTGCTGCAACATCTTCATTGGCATGCGGCCCTGCCTCTCAAATCTCATTAAGTGTCTGTGTTAGGTGGTCAGCTTCTCTCACAACATTTGAAGGCCCTGCTTCATGAATATCTGAGGGCTCAGCTTCATGACCAGTCGAAGTCCCTGCTTCTTCTACTTCTGGTTGTTGGTTTGATGACGGCCTGATTGCCGGGATTTGACTCGCTGCTGGTTGCTGTTGTCGTCTCGGATCACGCGGCCGCTGTGGACGTTGCTGTCGCTGTTGTTGTTGTTGTTGGACACCAACTACTCCTGCCCAGTTGGCATCATTCGAAGCTTGAAATTCCCTGTCCAGAATTGCACCAAAAAGTGGACGTGCCTCCGGAACGGCTAACCTTCCTCGGTGTGAGGAACAGTCAGAATAGATACGCTTCTCTATAACATTGACGGTCAATGCATCATCAGATTGTGGCAGCTCAGGCAAGAAGTGCCTTATCAACATCATCACAAACCTCGGATACAAAAGGAACTTTTCTCTCTCAAGAGCCGTGATTTGATGGATAAATTCCGAGAAAATCAGCTGCGAGAAACTAAACTTCTTATTGTATACCATCGCGATCATTGCTGATTGGATTTTTGATACTATATAATCAAAACCAGCTTTCTTAGGCGCAAAACAGATCATAAACACATGGACCAAGAAACGCCATTGGCCTATCAACCCGCTCTTCATATATGAAGATTTTGTAACGTCCAAGCTGTATCCCATCCTCAAAAAAGCTGCTTGCCTAATACTTAAAGGAAAGTCTGTAGGCCCGTCTTCTTGTTCTAGGGAACCCAACTGCAGGACTTGTCTCAAAATATCAGCGGAGAAAACCAAAGGTTGTCCGGCAATTCTAGTTCTTAACACTGTCGGGGTGACAGTGCAGTCCACCTGCAAGTGATCGTAAAATTGACGCACATAGGATATCACAATCGGAATGTTTTCATACAGCACATAACTTATCCTAGATTCCGCCAGAAAATCCAAAACTTCTCAAAATCCCTGCGCTTCAGGGATGTTATGGACAGGATTCAGTACCATATTGTGCTTGGGAACAAAAGCACGAAGCGCCATATCTGCACAATACATAAAATTGTTAGACTTATTAAAAATCAATAAACTTGTTTAAATTCAAATTTGTTTTATTTTGTATTTGATTAAATACAAAATCTAACACAATTAAATTTCCACAAGTTTAATAAAATTTAAATTCAACAAAATAAATGAAGTACAGATTCGAGAGTAACAGATTCGAATAAACCCTAGTCGAATCTGATGAACAGATTCGAATATCTGGTCATCTCGAATCTATTGATAGATTCGAGAAACCCATGTCCATTATCAGATTCGAAACGAAAAAACACCCGTCCGGACCTAGTTCAACAAAAACAACAATTGTTACTCCAGTTTTGAAACGTTAGCAAATTCACATTGCACATTACGTTTCAACTAGTTCTAATTATAGATTATGTCTTTTAATTTGATCTTTTATTAGGTCCAAACTTGTCGAATTTTGCAACAAAAAACCCTATTTTTGACCTATACAAACATCAATAGTTCCTATTGTGATGTTTAAGTCCAAATTGTGTATCTTAAATCACCAACACTTGTTTTACCACCTCATGTTGCTTATACCTAGTATTCTGAAGGTGAGAACGCAACAAAAGGTTAGAATCACGCGATAATCGCAACTGGCGTGTAGTGGAAATACGATACGACATCGCGATTAGAATCGAGCAGCTCCTAGACAGATCTAGAAGAAATCAAGATTGAAACGGTGAGACCAGCTATGATCAGCGGGACGCCTTTACGTATCGAGACACGACTCCGTTCGAGGCTCTATGAAATTTGAGCTTACGGACAGATTCGAAGTATTCACATCCTCGGTCTAGTCTTGCTCGAGTCCGAAAGTTGCAAACACTTAGAAAAAGTTTCGGAAATTCTTGAAAATTTTCAACTTTTCCAACGTATGTTTCGTACCGGTGTAGGTGTAACCAGATAAATACCCTGCCAAATCTTTACCTAAAGCTCAGATATTTCACGCCATGTATATTGATTCAATTTCTTTGAATGACTCCTCTCAACTTTTGACCCCACTTTACCTAAGCAAATCCAATTAAACGAAACTAACATAAAACCCTAA
>JAANYP010004555.1:0-28469 GCA_020465985.1 Centrapalus pauciflorus | reverse complement strand
GGGGGATGTATGCATTTCTGAGGACAGGCCACAGTAAGAAGAATCTGATCTTAGAAGAAGAAAAGAGGAAATTCCTGAAGTTGCATACACAAACAGCAGCTAAAGAAACAGAAAAAGCACCCATTGATCAACAGCAGCGAAACGCAGCTGATCTTAGTTTCACAAGCCAGGGGCAAAGGAGATGGTCTTCCATGCCCAATACTTGAGTTCAGAGAAAAACAGCTTCAAGGCCTTGGACATATTAAGAAAGATAAGAACAATCTGCCAAAGCTGCTTAATCTTTTGCGCTTCAAGAGGCAAGAAAACAAAAATGTCTTCCTTGATGTGTCAAGAATTAATGTAAGCTGCTAGGAATCAGCACAGAGAAAACGGAGGGAAAAAACACACCGGGTTCTCGAGTCTCCTGTGACCAAGACTCCAAGTACCCTCTGCGCACAGCCAAGTTCCTCCACTTGACAACTTGGCTAGAAAGAAATTCACATTATGTTTGCTAATAAGACGGCTTGCCAAGGAACGATTGTCAAAGCGTGTTCCCTTTCAAGAAAGGCACACAGTGGAAGCTTCAGATCACCAGAGGGTGCCACGGCCCTGAAATGGAATCCTAACGATCACACTGATGTTGCACAATGGGATACAGGGAATTGGTAACTGGCAGGTTCCGAGACCAGTCCTGTCAGAAACGTCTAAGACATCAGGCAACATCAAGAGCTGATGGAGAGGTAAGTGAGGCTGGGCCTGATTCCAAAGAAGTAAGGAGAGGGTGTCTCTGTGACATACCCTAATAAAGGCCAGAAGCACAAAGAAGGATTACAGAGATGGAGCTACTCCTTACGCTAGGAATGAACGGGCGACTATGCCATTGAATAAAGGAGTGATACATAGCTCTGCCAAGAAAAAAGTTTTGAGGATGCAGATTATTGAAGAACCTGAGCTGGGTGGCATTTTTTGTAGATCCCCAACTCAAAGAAGTGCTTCCAAAGAAGCCTCAGAGCTGTACAAAAGTTGATCTGAGACAACTTGCCGCCTTCAGACTTGCAGTTTCATTTAGGCAGTCTAGACAAATGGAGAGCAGCCATCTGGGGAAGGCTCAAGCGGCTCTATGAAAGAGGAGAGCTCAATGATCCCAAGTTTCTGATTATCAGAAGTGAAATTGAGACTTGGAGGATACAAGGGAAGAACTGGAAAGATGGTTCAGGATCCTTCTCCAGTGAATATGAAGTCCATCTACCAACCTCTGGGTAGGTGAAGAATAAGCTGTCCATCAGTTGGACAGGCTGCCATTCTGCTCCCCAACTCAACAGTCCAAACATCTTGTGAACAAAGTGTACATCACTTGTACATTAGTTGTACATTATTACATAAGTTGTAATTTTTGCTTTTACATTAGTTGTAAAATACATTAGTACATTAGTTGTACTCTTGTAAGAACATGCGTTGTTCTAGTGTAATCAAGAATCAGTGTATATATAAACTGATCTTTTACTTTACTGTAATGTTGTAATTTCAATTCAGCAAAATGTACTGTAAAAATATATATAGTGATTTTTGATAAGACCAGCTTGGACTGGTTATTGCAAATAGGGGGAGATTGTTAGGCACAAAAAGGCCTCAGTCAAACCTATTCTACATCTGAGGGGGAGATTTATTATCAAACCTGTTGATGCATTTGAAGGTTGATTTTAAGGCCTGTTATATGCCTTATTGAAACCTGAAAATGATTTGCAATATCAGTCTAAAGTTTTTCTATATGTTGCATGTGTTGCAACTAAGACAGTTTGTCCAAGCTGCTCTGTCTGCTGAACAGGCTGGACATAAACTGTCTACGCTGCTCTACACTGTTGAGCAGCTTGGGCAATTTTAAAGTGTTCTGTTTCTTTGTGAACCGCACCTGTTCTTTGTGAAACGGCTAAACACTTTATGCGAATATGTTTCCAGTCATATGTATTGTTTTTTTACTACCAAGATCAGTTAGTTACAAAGTCGAAGACAAAGTGGGGGGAAAACAGAAACTGCCTCCGCCTGCCCACGATGTCTTGTAACATGAAGACATAAAAGGTATTGAAAAGGGTGGGTTGAAGGACCTTTTTCTTTATATCCAAATAGGCCTTTACAAGAAGAGAAAGACGCAAAGTTGACATTCCTAAATTAGTTAAAGGCAATGCAACAGTAGACAAAGTAAAAAGACAAAAGTTCTGCACATGTGAAGACAAGTCTGCTTTTCAGAAAAGTGCAGAAAAGGTTATGTTGTCTTTTCAACAAGACTTCTCCTTTTTCATTCCGTCTAATGAAGATGTTTCTCTTAGATCCTCTGAGTGAGTATAAAAGGAAGCTTCTAAGGACAGAAAGAGGTGTGAAGAAAGCTAAGTGCTGAAACCAAGAGTGAACGTGCAAGTGTAATTTTCATGCATGCAAGCCTTCTGTGTAAACCAGCATCTGTGTGTCTAAGCTGTTTTACATAAGCTGTTCCCTTAAGTCTTGTAAACACAGTGAGTGCTTCTTAGTGAGTGTATTCATTGTATACTAGTTTGAGTTTGTCTTAGACTAGTGAGCATACTGTTGTATCTGTCATCTCAGCTTGAACTATTCCGCATTCAAGCTTGTTTGTAATTAACAAATTGTTGATAATACATACAAACATTGAGAAAAGAGTTTGTAGTTTTTAAATTGCTGTATTCACCCCCCCTCTACAGCTTATAACTATATACTTTGGGAAAACCTCTCGGGACCTACAAATAATAATAATAATAATAATAAGAAGATAGGTTTTAAAAGATCTATATATCTATATATATATATATATATATATATATATATATATATATATATATATATATATATATATATATATTAATAAAAAGAAAACCTATTTGTCAAGTGTCACTTTCTAATCTCTCAAAATTTTTTATTTCCCGCCTTTTTTCCATAATTATATTTATAATTTGTGGATTCATGTTTATTTATTTATAATGATATCCAATAACCATTAATAAATAAAAATTTGTAAGTGTACGTTAATTATTTTAATTAAAGGTTAGTGTTTATGTTACTATTTAAAAAAATGGATTTAGCTTAAATATTTTTGGTTTTTCTTACTTAAAAAAAAGGAATTGAAGTTATTGAATTAATAATTAGATAAAACTAGATTTTTTTTGAATTTTATATAAATGGAGCACACAATTTTCTATTTTGTTTTTAAATTGAACTAATGTTACATGACTATAAAAAAAAATAAGTTTGAGTTAAAAGTTTATGGATAATCTTTTTCTTGACATCTTACATAGATTGCATACAAAATGTTATAGTTGAAAAACATTATAAATGTTTAAGTTGAATTGAAATTTAGATAAACTAAATATATGTTTATATCATATGTATATAATAATTGTGTATTTGTTTATAAGCTTATATTCTGAAAAAAATAATAATTAGTGTATATATATATATATATATATATATATATATATATATATATATATATATATATATATATATATATATATATAAAACTAAATATATGTTTATATCATATGTATATAATAATTGTGTATTTGTTTATAAGCTTATATTCCGAAAATAATAATAATTAGTTTATATACATATATATATATATATATATATATATATATATATATATATATATATATATATATATATATATATATATAGGGAGAGGCTTTTTTAAGAAACTCAAAGATGGTGAGAACCTAAGAACTTTTTAGAGCCCTTGGATCAAAAATGTATTTTTTGAATAAAAAATATTATCATTCTATCTCCATCTTTTTTATTGTATGCATCTTTTTCACTTTCTCTCTTACTTTTTTTTTTCAATTTCATTTTTACTTTCTTTCATGAGAATTGATTTTAATAGTAAAAAAACGTTTTTTTATAAAAAAAATATTTTGTTTCTATATAGAAAATTATTTAATTGCTAAAAAATTAATGCATTCTATATATAAATATTATGTGTCTATATAGAATGTTATATAATTCTATATCTTTTTCTGTAGATTAACATTACTATTCATAATCTATGTAGAATGTTATGTTTCTTATATATTTCATATATTTTTATATTTCTTATACATTTCTATATCTTTTTTATGTAGATTAACATTACTTTAATGTGTTTTTGGTATGTTTTATATCAGTTGCATATAAAGTGTTTGATAAAATGTCTAAATGAAATCTTTTTTTTTTGTTTCAATGTGTTTTTGGTATATTTTATCATGTAATCTACGTAAAATATATGATACTTGACATTCTACACGACATTCTACGTAGATTGCATGACATTCTATGTAGATTGCATGACATGATAATATAATCTATGTAGATTATCATATATAGTCTATCTAGATTATCATATAATATACATTATCATGTAATCTACGTAGAATATATGTTACTTGACATTCTACACGACATTCTACGTATATTGCATGATATTCTACGTAGATTGCATGTCATTCTACGTAGATTGCATGACATTCTATGTAGATTGTACATAGAATATGTTCGTCGATACTCAACATAGAATATAACAGATTCATTTTCCATGTTTTATAATGAAGATTATTTGTAAAATATTATATTTATAATGAATATAATAGTTATTAGATGTTTAACATGATAATCTACGTGATTACATGATAATCTACGTATATTACATGATAATCTACATAGAATATAATACAAGACTACGTAGAATGCTATGTTTCTATATATTTCATATATTATGTTTCTTATACAAATTCTATATCTTTTTATGTAGATTAACATTACTATTCAATGTGTTTATGTTATATTTTATTATGTAATCTACGTAGAATATATGGTACTTGACATTCTACACGACATTCTACGTAGATTGCACGACATTTTACGTAGATTGCACGACATTCTACGTAGATTGCATGTCATTCTATGTAGATTGCATGACATTCTACGTAGATTGTACATAGAATATGTTCATTGATACTCTACATAGAATATGACATATTCATTTTCCATGTTTTATAATGAAGATTATTTGTAAGATATTAGATTTATAATGACTGTAATAGTTATTAGATGTTTTACATGATAATCTACGTAGATTACATGATAATCTATATAGAATATAATACAAGACTACTTGTAAAAAATCACACATAATCTATGTAGAATGTTATGATTCTTATATATTTAATATAATTTTATGTTTCTCATACATTTCTATATATTTTATGTAGATTAACATTACTATTCAATGTGTTTTTGGTATGTTTATATCAGTTGCATACAAAGTGTTTGATAAAATGTCTAAATGAAATCTTTTTTTTTTGTTTCAATGTGTTTTTGGTATATTTTATAATGTAATCTAAGTAGAATATATGATATTTGACATTCTACACCACATTCTACGTAGATTTCATGCCATTCTACGTAGGTTGTACATAGATAATGTTCGTCGATACTCTACATAGAATATGCCAGATTCATTTTTGATGTTTTATAATGAAGATTATTTGTAAGATATTAGATTTGAATGTAATAGTTATTAGATGTTTTACATGATAATCTATGTAGATTACATGATAATCTACATAGAATATAATACAAGACTACTTGTAAAAAATCACAAATAATCTATGTAGAATGTTATGTTTCTTATATATTTCACATATTTTTATGTTACTTATACATTTCTATATTTTTTTATATAGATCAACATTATTATTCAATGTCTTTTTTGTATATTTTATATAAGTTGCATACCAAGTGTTTAAAATGTCTAAATGAAATCTTCTTTTTTGTTTCAATGTGTTTTTTATATATTTTATCATGGAATCTACGTGGAATATATGTTACTTGACATTCTACATAGATTGCATGTCATTCTACGTAGATTGCATGTTATTCTACGTAGATTGAATGACATTCTACGTAGATTGTACATAGAATATGTTCGTTAACATAGTTTTTATAGGAAAAAATATTCTATGTAAACATTCTATATTCTATGTAAACATTCTATATAGAAAATTTTTAGTTATCATTAATAACAACAATTAATACTATTTTTGTATTTTTTTAGAAAAAAAATTAACATTTATGTATGTAATTGACATTTTGTGTAAAATTTTGGTAAATATTATTTATAGTATATCCACGTAATACGTGTGTTAATAATAACTAGTGTTTTATAAAAAAAACATACCAGTATTTTCTGTTTTGGTTTAAAATTGAAAATGGAAACTTTTTAGCACCAAAAGAAACCTAATAGTCTTAATATGCAAATTGAAACACCCCCTAAGGATATCTATGTTATGTGTTAATGTGACACAACGATTTTTGTGTAGCTTTATGTTTGTGTTGAAATAAAAAAGAAATATGCCTAATTAAAATTATTACTTTAAGGTATAAAAGAAGTGTTGTGATAATAATTGTTAAATCGGAACCAAGTAAAAGAATTATTAAAATAAAAGGAACCATTTAGAAAATATAGTAATATTATGGTAACGGTTAAGTATAAGATCAAACAAAGAAAACTGTAGATAAAAAAAAATGAGTTAATTGTATAGATGGTTCTTTAACTAACCTCAAATTGTATATTTGGTCATTTTTTTAAAAACAATGTTTTAACTACCAAAAAGTTGCAATGATGATCCTTTCTAACAGATTCTGTTAGAAAGTGACGTTAGGTCAATAACATTTTGGTCTTTGTAAATATAAATGACATTTTTTTTGCAAATTTTATTATTATTTGTCTTATTATTATTATTATTATTATTATTATTATTATTATTATTATTATTATTATTATTATTATTATTAAAGGGGTGTGGGGCTACGAGCCGAGTGGTGTGAGAGGTTTGGGTTGCTACGGGCTTAGGGTATCAAATTGGGGGAGGAAAGAGGAGATCAGTGGTGGCCATGGTGGTTTGATGGTAGCAGAACCAAGAGAAGGGATAGAGAGAGAAATGGGGCAAGTGAAGAAAACAACTATGAACACAGGACAAAGCTCCAAGTCTCCGATGACCACCTCGGATATCCGGCCAGATCGAGCACCACTTCGTCACAGATCTGAAACGATCTGAATCTTCGATCATGTAATCTTCATTTATGAATGGATCTGAAGCTTTGTTTATTATTGTGCCTAGTTCTTGATTTTGTTTTTTGATTAAAATTTAGGTATTAGTTATCCTACAGGATCTATCAAGGCGTTGTGACGTCAAACGAGCGCGGAATCCTCGTTTAACACTAACGGATCAAACACGAATAATCACATGGGAAAACGGAGCCAAACACGATGTTAGTTGACTGAATATCAACACTACAAACTGTATCGCTCCTCTGGTCGCTTTCTATCTCACATAATCGTCTATAATTCTGATTATCAAAGTTGTGTATAATTCTTGAACATAAGTTCAAAATATATACGCTAAGTTCGTGCATGGCCCAAGCCCACGAACTTATAAGTTCAAGCCCATGCAGCTAAGTTTGTATGAACTTATCAGATATAAGTTCGTATGAACTTATCAGCCATAAGTTCATACCTACTAAATCATGAACTTATCAAGCAATCATGAACTTATCATATCATACAATCATGAACTGATCAAGCAATCATGAACTTATCATGCAATCATTAACTTAGCATGCAATCATGAACTTATCATGCATACATGAACTTATCATGAAATCATGAACTTAAGACATAACCATGAACATATAATCATGACTTTGTATTCATAAGACCCTATGTATTACAATTGACTACCAATAACAAACTAGATTACTGTCGTCACACCGGGTGTACCAACAGACTCCCCCTTGATGATATCTTCTAGATGTTTTTTTATTGATCTACAATTTTCGGCCTGTTCAGATTGCTTCCTGCATGTAGTCCCTGTTCAATGCATACCTTAACCACTTTCTGGTATTTTCTACCTTCAGATCTCCAACCTTCATAATCAAAGATCGGCTGCTCGTGAAGCTTCTGCAGATCACCTTGAGATAGGTTTACAAGATGCAAAAGATCATATACCTTCAAAATAGTCTTCTCGTCTTCATCCTCCATTATAGCTTCAGCAGTTTCATTGTCAACATACCACCACTTCATATTTCCCAGAACATCATGTGGCTTTGTCTTCAGAGGAACCTTCTTTAAGCATCTGACTGGTTTGTAAACCATCTTGGTCAATGATCTACCAGTCTGAGGATCTATTCTCGTTTCATCTACCACTCTTTTCCTAACTCTTGGCTTGATCCTTTCAAACTTTCCATATCTACCTTCTCTTCTGATAATTCTTGCAACTACTTCAGCATAAGGGTCGTCTCCTAAGTTGATAAGGTTCTTCCAGGCTAACTCTTTGACTTCACATTTTGGCAACAAGTTGAAATCCTTCAGCCTTATTTTCAGGTGCTGCAACCCATCTCTTCTCTTTAAAACAAATAGATGCAGTTCCTTGTCAAAGAACCAACATAAAATACCACCTGACAGATCTCCTGCACTTGGCAATTTCATCTTCTTCTTCGTAGCCAAGTCTATCTTCTTTTCTTCTCTCTTAAACCACCATTTCTTCTTCTCTTCTCTCGTAAGCTCCCTGTCTAGCATATGAGATATCTCAGAATCTGATTCATCATTAAGTGTAGATCTCAGCACATCTAGTTCTATCGGATTTTGATCTACATTCACGTATTGCTCCGTAACAGGTTGCTTATACACAAAATTTTCATTAACATTATCATCTTCATCAATGATCACTTCATCATCTGACTTCCAAGCAGGAATATTTTCAGGAATAAGTTCTCCTTCCTCAAGATTTTCCTGATCTAAGTCATCTTCAAAATCAAACCTCAACTCGTCTTCATCTAACCTGTACAGAGCGCCTATCAAGTCTTCTTCAGTTACGTCTCTTGTTTCTGTGGCCTTACCTTTACCCTTGTCAGCAGCTGAAGAACTAGACTCCCCCTGAGGCTCAGAAAGCTGAGCAGATTGTCGTTTTGAAAGATCTGCCAACTCACTGTCTTTATTTGCACTTGGGTCGTCTTCTTCATCGTCCCTCCGAACATGCTTTAAGACATCCTCTCTACAACTCTCCCCCTAAACTGGACGATCTTTCAACAGTTGTGCCACTAGATCCTCAAGGATGGCAATCTTCTGCTGCTGATCAGCCACCATCTGATCTAACTGGACGTTATGCTTCTAAATTTCAATAATCGTATTTGTCAGCTGAAGAATCTGCACAACCTAATTATCAATCTGAGCTTGAAGATGAAGAAGGATCTAGCTGTTAGATGTAGTTGTCTCTGGTGGAGGTGGAACTGATGTTGACAGTCCTGGTGTGGTGATTTCTGGTTGTGGTGCTGTTGCAGAGATAGAGGGCATCGATTGGTCTATCCTTTGATGTTTAGCCCTCTGATGCCTCTCCAGAGTCTCCTATTCTGGTTCATACTCATCATCATCTTCATCCTGAAGCTGCCATGTCCGCTGCTGCCTAGTCTGTGGCACAAACGCACGTGAACGATAACGAACAGTTGAAGTTGGTGGATCTGCTGCTTCCCGAATATCCCTTGCCGCATCTGAATTAGTCTCGGATTCTTCACTCTGTGCTCTGATATGGATCAGCTGCCGCAGTAGACTGTTCCGATTGATAGCTCTCAATATCGTCAAAAATGTTTCAAGGTGCTTCACGTGGTTGAAGAATATCCTGAATGACCTCTTCTACAAAAATATCCTCCAATGCTTCTTGACAAGGATCAGCTACTGCTGTTGGTGCCGGTTGAGCCTGATGCTGGGCAGGTTGCACCACTTGTGCTATAGGTGCTGCTGCTGCTGGGGCCGCTGCTGGACCTTGTTGCACATTATCCAACCATCCATCTCCTGCTGGAGCAACATAATCAACATTTATCAAAGCTCTAAACAGTGGAGTAGGCTGTAGACGCTCAATTTCAGGTCGTCTCTGGCTGTGACCTAGACAATCAACATAGATTCGTTTGCCTATGCCTGAAACTGTAACAACCTCCGGTGTGGCGGCAAATTAGGCAGACAGTAACGAATAATCATTATCATAAAGCGAGGATATATTAGGAATCGCTCGCGAGTTGGAGCCGTTATCTGATGTATAAATTCTGCAAAAAAAGAAGCCAGAGAAGCTGTATGGCTTCTTATATACCAGTGAGATCATCCCAGATTGTAGCTTGGATGTCATCACATCAAAACCGGCCTTCTTCGGGGCTAGACAGACAAGAAGAACATGCATCAAATAACGACATTGTCCTATCAGTCCACTTTTCATGTACGAGGTTTTGGTCAGATCTAGCGAGTAACCCATTCGCTGGAAAGCCCCTTGGCGTAATTCAGCTGGGTAATCTGTCGGACCATTCTCCCGAGCTTCAGTCCCCAGGACCAGAATTGTCCTTAGATCGACTGTCCATTTAAAGCCGCCCTGAGTACGCGAGGGGGGGGGGGGTAGGAGGACAGAGCTGTCCAGATGCAATGTGCTCCAAAATTGACGAATGTTCTAAATCATCAATGTTGGGTTATGCGTTAGTGCCTGTGCTACTCAGGACCTTGTTAGAAAGGCCAGAATGTCCCTATATGGGCTGCTTTTGGTGCCTGCATATCTACGTTGACCACCATGTTGTGTTTGCTTACAAACGCTCACTCTGTCATTCCTCCACACACAATAAAGATTTAAAAATTAAAAAATTGAATTTCTGAAAGCAGATAAGTTCGCACGAACTTAAGGAAGTTCGTACGAACTTAGTCCCAAACGAAGTTAAATTTTAAATTTGAAATAAGTTCGCACAAACTTAATCATATTAAGTTCGTACGAACTTGTTCTTAAGAAACAAGTTCGTGGTCGCTACAGGAATTCGAAACTCAAAATTTTAACCATTTTTAGACTTATTCAACACATGCAACTAGTCCTAATAGGTTCAAATCGGGTTTAGTAAGGTTCAATTGTAAGGTTTATATCCTAAAACCGAGAGTTAGTAACCCCTTATTATTCGGACATCAAAACCCAAATTTACCGTTAAATATCCAATTAAACTTTCCTAACTGACTTACTTTGATGCTTAGAAGGTAAGCTGAAAGCAAGGTTGTTAAGTTCAAGAAGAAACGATGGATATCTTCGTTAAATAAAAACAAAACCGTTAAGTTCGTAGTCGCTGCGTAAGTCCGTGAAGGATAAGTTCGTTCAAGGTAGGTGAACGAATTTAATGTTTTGGCACTATTTATAGGCCCCACATACTATCTACGAACTTAATTGGCATAAGTTCGTATGAACTTATATCACGAACTTAATGTTAACCTTGAAAAAACTTTGAAAACTTTTCAACTTTCTCCAACTTATCGCGGAACACCTCACTTTGAGCAACTGATTATCACACGTCTATTGTTTTTCCAACTGAAATAAATCCAAGTATTTGACCTTGTTCCTACCTACTTAAATTTTTCTTAATAAACTAAAATAAAATAAATAAAATAAAAAAAAATGAAAATTAAAGCTAAATAAAAGTACAAGAAATGAAAATTAAAGACAAAATAACACAAAGTAAATATTTTTGCGAGAGAGTTATAGAAGATTCAATCACATAGCTTTGCCAACGCACTTTTGGTGTTGCACTTTCACACTTTGGAATTGTGACATCCATTTATTGTTTGTTGTAACATATACACCATGTTGATTATCAGTATTGTTGTCCACTTAAACACGTAACACTAGAGCTTTCCATTGACCTTTTATTTATCAAGAAAATACCTTTATGTGTCCCATGGTTAGACATACCTCTGTGATCAAGACATACATAAAATCTTTATGACTTTTTTAGTATTTGCAAATCATTTTTAAAAGGCAAACTTCGGACACAGGTCTGTACTGACGTACAACAGAGTGTCTTGGTTTGTCTTAGGGTAAAGCATACTTCTCATATTTAGCCAAGATAGCGGTGACAGGTCTGTACTTACGTACAACAAAGCGACATATCTTGTTATATTAAGTCAAAACAGCGGCGACAGGTCTATACTTACGTACAACAAAGCGACATGTCTTGACTTTCTTTTCGATTCATGCTTGTTTTTTGTTTAAGATGTATTTTGATGAAACAATACATCTCCTAGACTGATTTACATACCTCATTCATAATTAAATTTTATGTAAGCCTATAACACAGAAATTAAGACTTATTGATCATACGTCTAAGTTAGTGACACATACGACAATTTCTGGATTGTTTTATTGGCTTTTTTGAAAATCTTCATGTTTCATGCCTACCGACACATCAGAACATGAATATGTACATCACTGAAGTTTATTGTACATTATGTGTGAAAGTTTAACACCTAGCGTTTGTTAGTTTTCGCTAAATCTCGTCATGTTGAACCTTGAACTCTAAGACCTCTCTCCTTATTCATTTTTTTTGTTTTATTATTATTATTTTAAGTAAATTAACTAGAAAGGCAAAACTAAAAGCTAAAAATTAAAAATTAAAGAAAAACTATCTAAGGCAAAACTAACAACTCAAAGCGTGATCTATCAAATGCTTTTGTGAACAAGTCCGCATAGTTGTCTTCCGTTGGAACTTTTACCAACTTGATCAGGTTTTTCTCTACACAGTCACGAATAAAATGATGACGTATATCAATGTGCTTAGTCTTACTGTGCTTTACCAGACTATTGATTCACTGGAAGATGGTGTTTGGTCGGATATGAAGTTCATCGGAGATGGGTTTTGGCTGGAGATGATGATGATGATGATGATGATGATGATAATAATAATAATAATAATAATAATAATAACGCAAATAATAAAAAAATACAAAAAATGTCATTTATCTTTAAAAAGACTAAAATGTCATTGACTTAACGCCACTTTCTAACGGAATCCGTTAGAAATGACATCCTTACAACTTTTTGTTATTTAAAACACTGTCATTGCAACGTTTTTGGAAAAAGGACCAAACATACAATTTGAGATTAGTTAAAGGACCATCTATAACACAATCATATTTGATATAAAGTTATCTAAATAATAAATTTGTTGCACATTCATTACAAAGTGTTTTTATTATATTATTGTAATGTACAATTTATTTTCAAAGCATTTTCATATAACTAAAATACTAAATGCAACAAAATAATCTTAAAATACAACTTCAAATATCTTCAAAGTATATCTCTGTTATGTGTTAATAGGCTACGTTTTGTATTGAACAAAAAGAAAAAGATATATGATAGTGGTAAGAAAAAAGTTTGATTATAATATAGGAAACTATTTGATAAGTAACACAAATATGGAGGTGGTATGTGAAACTTTAGAAAAACCAACCAATTAAAAGAAGTGAATCACGTGGCCTTTAAAAAAATTGGAAGTTGGAGGTGGCGAGGTGGGTGGTTGGGTCCTTCACTGCACAATGAAATTTATCAATAGTTAAACGTTCTAAGGCATGTTTTCATATAAAACTAACTCTTTTTCACTTTATAAACATGATTAATTATAACTCGATCAAACCTTCTTAACTTAATCATTGATCGTCCCGAGCAAGCAACGAAAATCAGACTTTATAAATGTATCGGGTTTATCAAGCGTGGAAAATACAATAAACTCATTTGAACAAACACTAGGATATTTGTATTCAAAGACATGAACTGCGTTATTTTAAGATATATTATGACATTTGTAGGATATTTGTTCAAAAATTCCTCACCACTACCATCCTTTTAGCTTAAGGGTGCGTTTGGTTCACGGATTTCCTGGGATTTGCATTTATAATCCTGTGTTTGGTTTGCAGATTTTAGTAAGGATTTAAAATCCCAGGATTTCATAAATCCCAGAATTTCATAAACCCCTTCCTTCTTTGTTATTTAAAAACCCAGCCTCCCACCTAGGATTTTAAATCCCAGTTACCTTACATTCTTTAGATTAGTAAATTTTTTCTATAAGGTAATACAGATTGTTCGACAAAATCCTGACAAATGAAAATTCTGCATAATGTAAATCCTTTGGCAAAATGTAAATCCCAGAGAAAAAAATCTACGAACCAAACGCCCCTTAAGGTTATAGAGTTAAATTCATGTGGGTCACTGGACCATCTTTTTCCTTAGTGCACGTTCTTGCTAGTAATTTTTTTCTATCTTTCCATATGTATTCTATTACATGCAAAATCTATGTTTTTTTTTCATATAAGTTGGAACGTGACTTTCTAATTGATCCGTGTAGCAGGATTTAGGTCAGCCACTCCCAGACCAGTCGGTCTTAGGGGACTAGGCATGGTGGTACCCTTCAGACTTACTTTCCTGAATCAATTAGGTCACACTTGAATTGAGGCTTACTTGTGTTCGCTTCCTCCCCCTTATTGCATTAATTAATAGCGGCTTTGGAATCTTTGTTACTTATCGTTCGTTACTGCACATTATATCCTACTTATGATTTAGTTCACTTCTTTGTCCACAAGTGTTCAGGACTCTTTGTGTTGTATTTAAACTCATTTATTTATATCTTCTTACTTGATGCCGAACTAACTGTCATCATCATTTTTAAGTCCCAATCTCACAAACAAAGATAATTGCAGGAAAATTGATCAAGTTATTTGTTTGTCAGCTTCTGTCGCACACCCAAAGTCAAGGAACACACTTTTATTCAATCACACAAATAACACAGAATGCAATAATCAAAACAACTTATGCAATGGAATGATGGTACCTGATTACTGAGGCGGAGGTTGTCCGAAGATGCTACTGAAGAATTCACTGAAAGGACCGTCATCTTCTTGTGCTAGTGGTGTTGGTGCGATAATAATTTTGATGAGTTCCATTCCACTCTCGGTCAAGCAGATGAGCTAGGGCCTTCACCTACTCGTTGCCTAGTCCTTCGTGACATCTTAGAGGGTTAGCAAGATGAAGATGCTTAAACTTGAAGTGTTGAATCTCTTGGATCTAGTTTCTTTACTTTTTTTTTTAAACTTCCCCAACTTTAACTAAGATTAACACAAAAAATGGAGCCTTGAACCTTTATAAGTGGGTTAATTTTTCATAAAATTTTTCTTGGTTTCAAGATATATAAAGCATAACGCGTTCCCCATCCCCAACTTAAAGAATTGGGACGTCCTCGGCACACAAAAGCTAATTAAAAAAACAGAAAACTTTTACGAAAAAATATAGAGCACCGTGTGTAGCATCTAAGCATCAAAATATAACGTCATGATATTCAAGTATGTGCAATATAGTGTTAGTGCAACACACGATTAGCTAGGAATTAGTGTCTGCGCCCCTCGACATCATCTACGGATTACAGATTAAAGTGTTCAAATATATATGTATGTCCCTTTTGAGTTTCCTAGTTTGCAAAGATCCCGAGTACTAATGCCCTTCCCCAACTTAATCATTCATCGTGCATGAGGTTTTTATCGATTTCAGGTCCTAGTTCCAGACATAAGTGTTTAACAAAAAATTAGAAACTACTTAAAATAATTAAAACAATTATAACACACTTTCGTGGTGAAAATGATTGCACTTAGCATGTGCAATAAGCCTTTAAACCCCTTGGTAGCCCGAGTGGACGAGTTATAGTCTCGTGAGGGTTTCTATAGAATACACCCACAAAGTTCTCTGGATTTTCTTCCAGGAAGCGCTAAGTTTAATGTCTTCAGTCAGACATACGATTCCTAATGATTAGGTGGCATCCTCTAAGACCATCGTCTCAGATAATACAACATTTCCATCAGCCCATTGTACAAACAACTTAAGTCGATACCCATTGACTTTAAATGGTTCACCACCTTTTTGATCTTGTATTTCTACCTCACCATGAGGGTAAACATTAGTTACTACATATGGACCTGACCACTTACTTTTTAATTTGCCTGGGAATAGCCACAGGCGTGAATTAAATAGCCACACTTTGTCACCCTAATTAAACACCTTCCTTTTATTTAAACGATTGTGGAAAGCCTTTGTCTTTTCTTAAAGTACATATTCAGCCAGAAGGAGCTCAACATGCATCAATGAAGATTAATAGAGCTCATTAAGGACTACGATTGTGAGATTTTGTACTATTCAGTTAAGGAAAATGTGGTTGCAGATGCCTTAAACCGGAAGCTGTATCAATATTCTTTAAAATATTAGAAATCGGTCCAATCATTTGGATTTTCTAAAAGAAATGTCTGGTATTCATATAATATATCATCTGGATAAACTTCGAAAGTCTTTTACCGCAGACTGCGAGGAATGGACAGATCACATTGAAGTGGAAATCGATTAAAGACTTCGTTATGTTGAAAAACCCAAATGTATTTTGGATACCAATGTTAAGAAGCTGAGAAGGGAAAAAAAATGGTGCTCGTACATTCAAAATGTCACAAAAGATCAAATCATACTTGAGAGTCAAAGCACGATATGCTATCCAAGTACCCACGATTGTTCGAGACAATATAACATCAAAGACGAAAGTATGAGCATGGTAGAGCCCATGTTGTAACATTCTGATATTTTAAATTCATTGTAATCGTGTATTGAACGTTCAGATATTATAATTTATGTAATTAAGATAAATTATTAATGTTATAATGATTAAGCTGGAAGTTGATTGTACAATTTACAATATTCTTTATAAGTTTTATTTTAAAATTGTGCTTAGTGGTCAAAATATAAATATTGAAACTTTAAAGTTATTCAAGGGATTAAGTTAAGGGGCTAAAGTTGTCAAATCATCAAAGACAAGCAAAAGATTTACATGGAAAATGTGGAAATTTGCAATTGGTACCCTCAGTCTTTTCCTATCGACTTTTATCTCTCAAAACAAAGAACAAGAAATTGGTTGAACCAAATTGGTAAACTTGATTATCTGGATGTGTAGAGGCATTTAAAGCCGACACAAGATCCAAATTGAGATAAGGGAAAATTTTAATTGAGGTTTTAGTGGTTATGGGATTGGTTGTATGAAAAGGAATGTGGGTTCTTGGTGAATGATTTGTGGATGCATGTGAAATGCAACAGGTCCAAAACTACATTAGAGTTACATAAAAGATTTTGAATCAAGTTTCAAGTTTAGATTCGTCTTACAAGTAAGTAAATCGAAATTTATATGTTTCTGTAGTTGTGTTCATGCGACAGTGTTAGAACATAATGGTTAATTTGGCCTAAATTGGCCAATCAGTTAAGTGCAACTTCCACTAGATGTTTGGAATGATGTTTGATGTTATTTTAGGGTGTGTTTGTTTTCAATTAAGAGGCTCTGAATTAGGTCTGAAGTCTGAATTTCAGATCTTAGCATAATTTGTATTGTTTGTTTAAATTCAAACTTAAGAGGTTACAACATCTGAATTTCCCTCTGAATTTTAAGAGAATGAGACTAGTCTGAATTAAATTCAGAGCCTCTTAATTTCAGACTTTATGGTCTCCTCTTAATTTCAGACATGGTTTTCAGACTTCAGACATTTAACCTCTTAAAAAACAAATACCACCTTAGATGATATTGTGTAATAAAAGTTGGTAAAATGAATAAAATTCAAGAGTTGAACATTTATGGAACTGATGGTATATATTGCTGCATAAATACTTGTAAATAGGGGATGTGTGGAATGACAGAAAAATCAAACCGAAATTGGAATCGAACTAGAACCCATACCGATTGGAACCGATTTATCGTATACGGTTCGATTACCGATTTATCGTATTCGGTTCGATTACCGGTTCTTATAGGGTTATATGCCGAAAATAGCAACAACTTTTTACCATTTATAGCAATATTATTTATTTTTTATTATTAATAGCAACAACTTTTGTGTTTTTTTTACCATTTACAGCAACTGGTGACCTATAAACCTATTATAGCAGGTCACCTACAACCAAACATTATCCATTGTAACCAAACACCCTTAATTTTGTTACCAAACACCCCATTTTATGACCAAACACCCCAATTTATTATCAACAAATTCTTTTTTTGTCAAGATGGAAAGTGTTGAAGCTAGATTCAAAGGCTCGTTCTCTCTATTTCGTCACCTAGAAACAACACACGCTAGATTCGAATCAACATAGATATGGTTTTTTCTTGTTTAAAAATGTTTGAAACAACCCAGTCGATTTTGTGTCACTCTATTTATACAATTTGTTGTTGTCTCCTCATCGTCTCGACCTCCTCCGTCCACTATCATCTCGTTCTCTCTCTCTCGTCACCACCAAACAACACACATATGGTTTTTTATGTTCAAGACGTCGCCAGTGACTGGGTTCAAATCTATGCCCCCTCATCACGAACCCTAAATCTTTGTCATTGATTTATTCAATGTATGGGTTTCACTTGATTAGTTGTATGATTCTTGTTTCGAAGGTTCGTTCCTAATTCATAGGTCTGCTTTAAAGGTTCTTTTCCTAAATCAAAGTGTTATATATTATTTCTCCAAAAAATATGTTTGATTCATTGCTTTTGTGTATGATTTTTTTTACTTTGGCGTATGAATTTGTATGATATTTTTTACTTTGGCGTATGAATTGTGTTGTTTTAAACATTTTTTAACAAGAAAAAATCATATATATGTTGATTCGAACCTAGCGTGTGTTGTTTCTTGATAACAAGAGAGAGAGAGAGAGAGAGAGAGAGAGAGAGAGAGAGAGAGAGAAACGAGCCTTTGAATCTAGCTTCATCATCTTCCATCTTGACAAAAAAAAATTTTTTGATAATAAATTGAGGTGTTTGGGCATAAAATGGGGTATTTGGTAACAAAATTAAGGGTGTTTGGTTACAATGGAGGATGTTTGATTGTAGGTGACTTGCTATAATAGGCTTATAGGTCACCCGTTGCTGTAAATGGTAAAAACATAAAAGTTGTTTCTATTAATAATAAAAAATAAATAATGTTGCTATAAATGGTAAAAAAAGGTAAAAAGTTGTTGCTATTTTCGGCGTATAACTATATATATATATATATATATATATATATATATATATATATATATATATATATATATATATATGCAATTTTCGGTTATAATCAATTTCGTACCCGAAATACCAATACCGTAACCGAACAGGAACCGAAACCGCATTATGATTATTGGTTCGGTTATCGGTTCTTGCAATCTTCAATATTTGGTTTCAGTTAAATTAGTTCCGCGTTGATCCGGTCCGGTTTCAGAACCGTTTACATCCTGTTATGACATGTTTTGTATATTATTTTCCGTCTTATTTTACCTCGCATTTTGGTAATTTTATCATTGATGTGCGTGAAAATGATACTTATTTGATTACATTTGTATTTTGCAGGTTGGAGGTTAACAAATTATCACAAAAACAAAAATTAGAGCAAAAACGCCGAATTTATGGTCTTAGTCGTGATTCCCTGGAGCTGTGTTGACTTTTGTTGCTGACCTGATCGCGGTCGCGCTCCTCATTGCAACCACGATGAACCTAGTGCAGCCGCGATTGTGCTATTATATAAAAGTTTAGAGCGGCCATTTCATTTTTAAGCATTCATTTACGAACTTTACACATGGTTAAAGGTGTAGCGAGAGTTTACTTTTTTCTAGCATAGATAGGTTTAGATTTAGCAAAACATTTGGATATTGGTGGTGATTCAAGCATTCGTTTGTGATTTCTACATCCATTTTCGTTGTTTTAGCTATGGTTTTGGTACAATCTCTCCTTAAACATTATGATATGGTTTTTTAGTTTAGATTTTGTTCGTTTTATTGTTATTATCATGATTAGTGAGTAGTTTAGTTAAACACTTGCTTGGAATACGTTTTTGTATGGATTAATAGAGTATTTAGATGGTTTTGATTGAAAATTGTTTGATTTATTGACATATCTTCGATTCATGTGATTAATCTTGGTAAAAGTAGTTATTTTAGCATTATTGTGATTATGATTATTGTTATGCATGCTGGTTTTTATGAACTTAGTCAAGCTTATGTAAGTTATTAATTGGTTGCTATTTCTAGCATTATTGTGATTATGAGAGAATGATTTGTTGATAAATTGTGAAATCATTGTATGGAAATTAGTCCTTAGCAATATTGTAATCATCGGATTAGTTTAATCTTCGGGTTTCTTGATTTTGATTATGTTAATGCGGCTAAATTGAATATTTAGAGTTAATTCTGAGCGTTTGACATGCAAATAGTCTTAATTTCTAAAAGCTAAATTTTGTTGACTTAAATTATCGTAAAATACACTTTTTGTCAATTGTAAGAGATTGAGGAATACTGGAAAACTCCGTACTTGATTTTCTGAAATTAATAAACCGTGTTCATGAATCAGTTTTACATCAAAGTTGCAAACAGAGCTTATAAGAGTAAAACAGTTGGATTAAATTCTAACTTACTTTTCTTTGACAAAAAACATTTCAAGTGTTTATTAACCTTTTACTCTCATTAATCCTAAAGACGTATCAAAGTGAGTGTTGCTTTTATTATATCTGACATTTGCCTTGTTTTTCGTTTGATATCTCTACGTTTTAGATACTTAGTTACTTTTCACTTTGATGTGATGCCTTAGTATAAATTTTCATTTTGCTTATTTTATGTCTTTAGTTAGTTCTGCTAGTTAGTTATAGTATTTAGGATTAGTTTCAACCTCATCCCTTTTTAAGTGGCTAGATATTAGCAAACATCCAAGTATCAATATCTCGTTTTCTATCGTTGTTCCCTTGTTTGATAATTCCTAAGGTCGGCTTCAAGCTGTAATATCTACTACTGATACACTGCGAGTGATATTTGGTATAACTTAGACTTTCTTCATTTCTTTATTTTTGATTGCCAAATCCACGCAGATGACATCCCTACTTGTAAAATATGAAAATTGTGTACTCACCAAGCATTCACTTTGCAACACCCGCTAATTTCAAGGTAATTAATTAATTTCAAGTCGTTTAATTCAATTATTAATTCGAGAAAATAGGATATAAATTATCAAATTTCATTGTTGGCATTTAAAATGTTGAGTTTTGTGATTTTAAGAATTTGGAAATAATTACAAATATATATATATATATATATATATATATATATATATATATATATATATATATATATATATATATATATATATATATATATAGACACAGACACACACATATAGCCGCTGAACCTCCCTCTCCGGTCGGATTCCAGCCACAACACCTTACTCCCTCGGTACAAACCAAAAACAAAAGAAAGAAAGAAAAACAGACAAACAGAATGCGCCGATGGTGGCTGCCACTGTCGCCAAGCGGTCGTCAGCCATACCTCCACACAACACACTCAAGATCTTACTCCCTCAACTATCAGATAGACTTCCGCTTATTTTGTAATTGGGATGAGTAGATTCCTAGACTTTCGATTTGGTTGTAATAACTAAATAATTTATTTTAGCATACTCCGAATTTGAGGTTTGAACTTAGAATACTTTTATTATATTGAATTTGAGGTTTATGTTGTAGAATTTGGTAATCAACGACACGTTACTAGAACGGGGCGTTTCAATTATCAGAGTCAGGTTTGGTTAAAGTGAATTAAGTATCTCTTAGGTACTTTGTCTTAAATCATAGGATGCATAATCACTATTAGCTTAAGTTATGATTATACGAGTTCAACTTTACCTTGATGGCCTTAGGAAATTGGGTACGGTTACGATAGGGTTTAACTGTAACTTTCATAAATATATAATCATATACCATTGTGAGCAAACCATAAATTAATCAAGTACGTAAACATAAAACAAAATTGGTAACTAAATTCATAAATTTAATTTCAGCACTAGGGATGACGACGAGAGCCACAATATTCTACACTATGGAGCCTGTGAAGGCTTTGGAATGACTAGAGTGTTCAGAGAAGACATCTCACCTGAATCACTGTATGGAAAGTGATATGGTGGATTATATTGCGGAGCTTGTAGTGGATATATCATATGCGTAACTAAATCATCAATTAATTAAATAACTAAATTGAGATAATCACATAAGAGTATTTACCGATATGGTAGATTAAGGAAATTAAAAATAAAAGTAAAAATCGACACCCTCTATCATGGATTCCGTAAGTTATGATTTCAACCTTAATTAAGAGTTGTTAGAACTTTTTATTATTGCATATACATGATATCAGTCTTGTTCAAATATGTGATTCGATCTCTATAGTATCTCGGTCATTCCAATTCTATTGTAGTCATTTTACTTATTCGTTACTTTGTCTGATTCATCATCATGGGCCCATAACCTGCAGATAGTCAAGAATGTGTTTTCGTGTCAGTGATTGTTCACGCACTTGGTGCTAGTCTATATGGTCTGTGTGGTCTTACTAGAGTCTTTCCAGTTGCGCGCTACATGTGAGAGTCTCTATTCACTATTTATGTGATCTCACCCTCGGGTGGTGGTATTCGTTTCTTCTTGGTATCTATATGTTGTACAGTTAAAGAATCTGACAAACTCAAAGTAATACTCAACCTGTAATGAAATTAAAAGAGCGTAACGTGAATCAAGAAGGAAATTGGGGCATAATAGGTTAAGGATGCAAAAATAAATATAACAACATAAGAATTAATACGATATAATCTAACATGATGTACACAAGTTAATGAGCTGTACTAGTGAGTCTGATGGTAGCCGATGATGTATGATTGATTTGTAGCTAATACACTACCATAACTCATTTGCGAGGAATGACAGAATTGATGTAGTTTTTAAAGATATTAGCTTGAAGGAAAAAAAAAACAAACATAGAAATCATTTGTTAAACAAAGGATATTGGTAAAACAATAAATCAACACGGTCACGAGTGAAAATAGATGAAGCGACAAACAAGATTGAGTATGGAGAGTCAAAAAAAATGAATGATGACCATTGGATATTTAATAAATATTGAAATATTAATTCTTCATATTAAGTCATAATTTAAAATGAAATAGTATTAAAGTTTGAAATTATAAATACAAACAACAATAGATACTGATTTTTGTATAAATTTATTGATTTATGTTTGATTATATATATTACAAATAAGAAACATCATAGTTTATAACCTCACTCACCACGACGTAGTGTGCGGGTATTAAAACCTTGCTAAGGTCGAATGAAACTTGCTACTTAATTGGGTCTTTATACAAGGTCAAATAAATATATTGAACTTATTGTGAGAAATAAAACGAGATTGATACTATTAGAATTATAAAATGGTTTTGAACTTAAATAAACGAATAACTGTTACTACCTAAAAAGGTTTTAATGAATAATTAAACAATTACTATGTAAACCTTACTGTAACAAACAAGTGTGATTGCACAGAATGAATTACTTGATTAACAACATTATGAAATTTAGAATTTGTTCGTGAAAATAAATAATAATGTTTGAAAGGATATTAATAAGAATCATTATGATTTAAGACTACTATAATATATAGATTTAAAACTTATCCTATACATAGGTTGTACAAGAATGAATAGATTCAGTTTCTTAGCTACACGATTTGTGGTGAGGCTGTATCTGTTGACCAGTCGATGGTCGAGGCTACTCAGAATTTGGGATAACCCTGTAACGCTTCAAAGATTCATAGCTTTCTCGGCCTGACAGGTTATTATCGGTGTTTTATTCGTAAGTTCTCTAAGATCGCAGTGCCACTGACTAAGATGACAAGGAAGAATGTGAGATTCGTTTGGGGTGAGCCGCAGAAGCTAGCCTTTCAGGAGCTGAAGCGATGTTTAAGTGAGACTCCGATTCTTACCCTACCTAAGGGAAACAATGATTTCGTTGTCTACAGCGATGCGTCTTTACATGGTCTCGAGTGTGTTTTGATGCAACGGGGAAGAGTGATCGCTTATGTCTCGACACAGTTGAAGGTCCATGAGAAGAATTACCAATTCATGACTTAGAGGATGGTTGTGGTGTTCGCGTTGAAGTTATAGAGACACTATTTATATGACACGAGATGGAAGCTCTTCACTGACCATAAGAGCTTAAAGTACATCTTCGACCAGAAGGAGCTGAATATGAGACAGTAGCGTGTCATGAAATTGATTAAAGACTATGATTGCAAGATCCTTTACCACCCTGATAAAGCGAATGTAGTTGCCGATGCATTGAGTCGTAAGTCCTATTCTGGCGCATTGTGTTGTGCGATGGTACGTTCTTCTGTGAAGGTATCTATGATTGCAGATCTTCTGATATATCAGTCTGAGGCGTCATCGGCAGAGCATCTGAAGTCCGAGCACATGGTTGGATATATAGAGCGACTTTCTCCTGATAGTTGAGGAATATTGATATTTGATACATGAAATTGGATTCGTAGACTTGGTGGTTTGCGTGAGATCTTATTGGCCGAGGTGCAAAATTCTCGTTTAATAGTTCACCCTAGTACTACGAAGATGTATCGTGACTTACATGATGACTGTTGGTGGCCCAGCTTGAAGCAGGATGTGGGTCGATTTGTAAAATAGTGCACCCCTTGTTTGCAAGTGAAGGTTGAGCATCAAAATCCCTATGACAGTTTACAGCCTTTACCTATTCTGTAGTGGAAGTGGGAGGAGATTGCGATTAATTTTGTCATCAAGCTTCCAAAGACACGTGAGGATATGCTACGAGCCTATGTGATAGAGTTCGGTGGAACTTGGATGCGCATTTACCGTTAATTGAGTTTTCGTATAATAACTCATATCATTCTTCTATCGGCATGACACCGTTCGAGGCATTGTATGGTCGTAGATGCCAGACATCGACGTGTTGGCGAGAGTTGGGTCAGCGACCTATTGGTGGACCCGAGTTATTGCAGATTGCGCACGATAAGATTCAAATTATTTACGAACGATTGAAGGATGCTCAAGATCGACAGAAGATGTATTCTAATAAGCTGCATCGACCAGTGGAGCTTGAGGTTGGTAGTTTTGTGATGTTGAAGGTGTCGCGCTATGAGGTTCGGGAAGAGGGGCAAGCTTAGCCCTAGATTTATTGGACCCTATGGGATTACAGAGCATATTGGCGTGCAGGTATATCGATTGGATTTGCCACCGGAGTTGGCCAGTGTGCATGATGTTTTTCATGTCAGCTATTTGCGGAAATGTTTAAAGAATGCTGAAGAGACAGTGCCCACTCAGGATGTGCAGATTGATCAGCGACTTAGATATGTCAAAGAGCCCGAACAGATTGTGGATGAGAAGATCAGCAAAGTTGAGGAATCAGCAGATAGAGATGATCTTAAATCATACGTGGGAGTCGAAAACGGAGATGATGACGAAGTACCCCGATCCGTTCAAATCTACATGATCTCAAGGACGAGATCAATCCAACGAGGAGGAGATTGTAACACCCGCTAATTTCGAGGTAATTAATTAATTTTGATTCGTTTAATTTAATTATTAATTCGAGAAAATAGGATATAAATTATCAAATTCCATTGTTGGCATTTAAAATGTCGAGTTTTGTGATTTTTAGAATTTGGACATAATTACAAAATCATTATATATATACATATATAGAAGCAAATTTCATCATATTCTTGAAATTTTTAGGTATAAAAAGAAATCCCTGCTCCATCCTTTTCAACCGAGAACAGAAAAGGAAAAAGAAAGAAAGAGGTGCCGATGGACAGACGGAAGGGTGGTGGTAGCCACCGGCCATGCTGTCGCTGAACCTCGCTCTCCGGTCAGATTCCGGCCACAACACCCTACTCACTCGGTGCAAGTCCAAATCAAAAGAAAGAAAGAAAAACAGACAAATAGAAGGTTAAAATGGTTATAGGTTTAAGTTTAGTGGTTGTTTTATTATTTCTTTTGGGCTAAAGTTTGTTGGTGGGTTATAATTTAATTTAAGCTTGGGATATTTAATTGGGTTGCTAACTTCTTTATTAATGGGTTAAAAGATGTTAGTGCATCCTGTGTGACGATAGCAGTCTAAGTATAGACAATATTTTGTAATAGTCAATTTGTTCGTAATTGCATATTAATACATGTTTGATATATGTTTGTTATATGTTTGATAATATATGTTTGATATTGATTGTATGTATGTTTGAACTTGGTGTAATTAATGTGTTACAATAAGTTCAAACATAAGTTCAAAGATAAGTTCAAACATAAGTTCAAAGGTCATGGTTCGAACTTATGGAGGACAAGTTCAATGGCCTTGGGCTTAGTCGAACTTGTCCTGGGCAAGTTCGAACCAGGTGATATATTTAGGTGTTAATTCGTTTTAATTAACAACTTTGGCACAATTCAAAGAAGGATTAGTATAGAGGCGATCTCGAACTTGCAAGGTGTTTGAGAGTTTGTTCTTGGAGAGAATCACGTGTCGGAGCGTTCTAGTGTTCGTCTATCACAGTGTGTGTCTCCGGTTTTCGTGTGCATGGTCTATTCGTCAAGCCGCTAACGAGGATTCCGCACTCGTTGGACGGCGTCGCGTCAAGGTAGGATCCGTAGGAAGGCGACCTTACAAAAGAAATCAAATGTATTAATAAATTCATTTTGAAGGATAGCGGCTTTATAGAAAAAGAATCAACGAGTGTATAACGAATTAAATTATTTTAAATCTAGACATTGTATATTGATAAATAGACTTGACAAATTCCGCAACTCCAAACTTTATTACTTAAGGACTTATGAACTAAAGATAAATAAGTTTTCGCTAAATTTAAAACAATAAATCGATAGATTTCGAATTAGCCCCTGAACTTTACTTAATTAGATGGAGGACTTAGAAACTTATCGAGTTAAGAATATTGATAATCAGGCAATGTACTTTTAATATCAGGACTTTAGTGATTTTATTGAGATGTGTGGCTCTTGGGAGTGCTTTCAACTGATTTTCGGTTAGTCGCTTGGCGTGTTACAGATTGCGAGCACGGTGAGTAATTGAATTTGTTGGTACACCCTGTGTGACGATAGCAGTCTAAGTGTTCTGAGATTTTGGTACAAGTTATATTCAAAGTATTTGGAATTAACGAGTGTTTGATATATATGTTTATATATGTTTGATAGTTATTGATTGTATGTTTGGACGTGATGTAACGTATTACAAGAAGTTCAAACATAAAGTTCAAAGATAAATTCAAGCATAAGTTGAAAACATAAGTTTCAATACTAAGTTAAATATGTGAAAGAGTAAATTCGAATTCTCTAAGGACTGGGATTCAAATCTATGATAGATTCGAATGTGTTCCTTAAGCAGATTCGAATGTACATCATAAGGTAGATTCGAGAGTGTCAAGGGGACAAACTCGAATGGGCCTTGGGCCTGATTCGAGTTTGGCCCATGACAAACTCGAATGGTCATCTATAATTAGGGATAGACTCGAATCATTAAGAGACTTTTTGCAGAATTCGAGAGAGATTAAGCAAAAGGCGATTTCGAGTTTATCAGTGTTTTTAGTGTTGTTTCGGAGAGAATCAATTAGTAGGTGCGTCCGTCGTCGTTCGTACAGCTTGTTGATAGTCTCCGTGTTCCGAGTGAGAGTTGTTTCCGTCAACCCGTTAACGAGGATTCCGCACTCGTTGACGGTCTCGCGTCTAGATAGATCCGTAGTGTGTAGACCTTACAAGTGGTATCAGAGCCAGAGGGGTGTTCTTCGTGTTCATCCTAGGTTTCTTGACGCTTTTGGACGGTTTTTCTCTCAAGTGTTTGTGTTTTTCGTGTTTTTCGAGCTTATCAAATTGGGATCCGGGAAATACTTTGGTGTTTTTCACGTTTTTGATCGAAATCAATATTTTTTCGTCATAAAAATATTGATTTAATCTGAAAAATGTTAAAAAATCCAAGTATTAGCCGTTTTTCGAGTTTGCGGCGCTCGAATCTGTGAGGAGTGATTAGGGTTTTTCTTAGTCTCGAGTCTTACCAAAATCCGCTCCTTTCGAGTTTGATTAAGAGAGAATTCGAGTTTAATTGATTCGACTTTGCTTCGAGTTTGGACTATAGTCGAACAGGGATTTGAATTTGCTGGGTATTTGAGTTTGTCTTGACCTTCGAGTTTGGAGCCTTTCGAATCTGTCACATATTTCGAATTTAATTGAATTTCAGAACTTAAATCGAATTTAGTCCCAAATAGGTTTAAACTTAATTATATTCGAATTCACCTAAATTCGAAAGTGTTAGGCACAAAAAGGCCTCAGTCAAACCTGTTCTACATCTGAGGGGGAGATTTTATAATCAAACCTGTTGATGCATTTGAAGGTTGAATTTAAGGCCTGTTATATGCCTATTGAAACCTGAAAATGATTTGCAATATCAGTCTAAAGCTGTTCTATATGTTGCATGAGATGCAACTAAGACAGTTTGTCCAAGCTGCTCTGTCTGCTGAACAGGCTGGACATAAACTGTCTACGCTGCTCTACACTGTTGAGCAGCTTGGGCATTTTTAAAGTGTTCTGTTCTTTGTGAACAGAACCTGTTCTTTGTGAACAGGCTAAACACTTTACGGACCTTTGTTTTCCAAGTCATAATGTAGTTTTAGTTTTTGACTACAGATAGCCTGTTTACAAAGTCGAAGACACGTGATAAACATGATACTGTCCCTTCA